>CAVLJG010000002.1:7692650-7901190 GCA_963669975.1 Acanthoscelides obtectus | reverse complement strand
TGATGTCAGGTCAATGCTATGGTATGTGGGAAGACCTAAACAAGTCATCTTATGTCCAAAATTAAGCACATGATGCTTCACAATTTTGTGGCCAAATTTTATATGCATTCTCACAATGCAAGATGTCATTTCTCTACTATAGCAATGATTTGAGAATGCATACTCACAGTAATAATAAAATTTGGAACATCATTGCACCAAATAACGTTTGATGCTTTGGCATCCATGGTAATTAAAAGCTTACAGTGCACAGAAAAGTTCACAATCAGCATTAATACTAAATTCAAAAGATAAAGATACAGATAAGTTCAAATCACACTTACTTACACTAATATATGTAAAAAGAAAAGATATAATCGATATATGTCACTAAAGTCATTGACTAGACAGGTTTCAATGCTTTAGGTATGATGATAGTGTGGTCTTGAATGATGCAATGTTCAAAAGTCTAACTGACTCAGGACGAGCATTAAAAAACTTGATACCATAATAATTATGCCCATCCCTGGTTCTGTCGATCCTACTTCTGTATGGACATATCATTATGGTATCTAGGGTCATAGTTGTGGAATCTGAGGTTCCTCTCATAGTTGTCAACGTTTTTCCTGACATGTAACAAGCACTCTAAAATGTATGCGCAAGGTAGTGTTAATACACCTAGAGAAATAAACTCTTTCCTACAATCGTTCCCAAAGGGCGTGTTGGAGATAACCCTGATGCATTTCCTCTGGGCAGCAAACACCTCTGAGGAGCTGGCTGAGTGATCCCACAATAACACCCCATAAGTCATATGAGTGTGGAAATAGCTGTAGAACACTTGCAGAAGTGTGTCAGGGGAAACAGAGTTTTGAAGGCTATGGAGGACAAAAATGTTTATTAAATATTTATTAAGTTTGGGAATCAATTGATAAGCATGTTCATGGCATGAGAGACGGCTATCTAAGTGCAAACCTAATGTCTTTACTATGAATCATTGTCGTTGATAAAATTCTTCAAATTGAAATCTATGATCTGAGTTTCAGCTTTGTTCAGGAACATATTATTAACAGCAAACCGAATTTTTATTTGTACTCATTATCGACAGTGTTCAAATCATCAGCAGTGTTACCACTATTTAGTGTAGTGGTATCATCTGCATACAGGACAATACTCTGGGAGTTATAGAGGACCAGGTCATTTATGAATATTATAAAAATTGTGGGACCTATAATGGAACACTGTGGGACCCCCTGTTTTATCTCCAGGACCTCAGAGCAATTGCCCTGTAAGCTGACGTACTGCTTCCTGTCACTCATATGTGATGTAATAAGTTCAAGGCTGCCATGATCAAAGCCGTACTTAGCTTTTTAATGAGGAGACAATGAGACACGCAATCAAAGGCTTTCATGAGGTCATAATACTAAATTTCAAAAATAGCCTATTATTCATCAAAATGGCTGAAGACCTACAAGTTTTTTGCAGTAGTTGCAGCAACATAACCTATTCTATCACATCCTACCAGCCGTTTTCCGAAAGCAAGTCCGTAACCTCCCGTTTTTGACCCTTCTTTGTTTATACATATCAAATTTGAAAAATCTATTATTCGTCAAAATGGCCGAAGTTCAAAAAGTATTTTAGATTGCTGGCATAGGTATAACCTACTCTATCACACCCTTCCACCGTTTTCCGAAAGCAAGTCCGGAACCCGCCGTTTTCGACCCCTCTTTGTGTATACATAGCAAATTTGAAAAAAAAATTATTATTCGTAAAAATGACCGAAGACCAAAAAGCTTCTCGCATATATAGCATTAATATAACCTACGCTATCACACCCCGTCAGCCGTTTTCACAAAGCAAGTCCGGAACCCCCTGTTTCTGACCCCCCCTTTTTTTTATACTCCAACTACCACGAAGGCCTAATGCCTAAACACCCATTGGGCACCGTGGGGCTATAGGGGGATACAGGGGAAAGGGGGACGCCACACGGACTCTGGCGAGGGAACACGTGTGCATGCAACATGCACACATTCTGGCTCCGCCTACGAGATCCGCCGGGTGGTACTCCCACGTTCGACAGTCAGAGACCGTCTACCACCTACGGACAATCACAACATCCATAGCCAAGAGAAAAAATTTCTCCTGGGACGGGACTCGAACCCGCACAGGGCACGGCGACTGATCAGGAGACCGAAGAGTCTACTACTGCGGCCACCGCTGCTGCCTAGAATACCCAAAAGTTTTTTACATTTCTGGCATCAGTATAACCTACTCTATGTCATCCAACTAGCTGTTTTCCGAAAGCATGTCCGCAACCTCCCGTTTTTTACCCCACTTCTGTTTAGACATAGCAAATTTGAAACATCTATTATTCGTTAAAATGACCGAAGACCAAAAAGTTGTTTACATCGCTGGTATCAATATAACTTACTCTATCACACCCTATCAGCCGTTTTCCGAAAGCAGGTCCGGAAACCCCCGTTTTCGACCCCCCCCCCCTTTGTGTATACACAACAAATTTGAAAAATTTATTATTCGTCAAAATGACCCGAGACCAAAAAGTTTTTCACATTTCTGGCATCAGTATAACCTACTCTCTATGTCACCCTACCAGCTGTTTTCCAGAAGCAAGACCGGAACCCCCCGTTTTTGACCCCCCCTTCTGTTTATACATAGCAAATTTGAAAAATCTATTATTCGTCAAAATGGCCGAATACCCAAAAGTTTTTTACATTTCTGGCATCAGTATAACCTACTCTCTATATCACCCTACCAGCTGTTTTCCAGAAGCAAGTCCGGAACCCCCCGTTTTTGACCCTCCCTTTTGTTTGTACATAGCAATTTTGATTTGATCTATTATTCGTCAGAATGACCGAAGACCAAAAAGTTTTTTGCATTTCTGGTATCAATATAACCTGCTCTGTGTCACCCTTCCAGCTGTTACGAAAGCAAGTCCGGAAGCCCCCGTTTTCGACCCCCCCCCCCCCTTTGTGTATACTTAGCAAATTTGAAAAGAAATCTATTATTCGTCAAAATGACCGGAGACCAAAAAGTTTTTTACATTTCTGACATTAGTATAACTTACTCTATGTCACCCTACCAGCTGTTGTCCGAAAGCAAGTCCAGAATCCCCAGTTTTTGACCGCCCTTTTGTTTATACATAGCAAATTTGATAAATCTATTATTCGTCAAAATGGACGAAGACCAAAAAGTTTTTTACATTTGTGGCATCAATATAACCTACTCTATCACACCCTACCAGCCGTTTTCCAAAAGCAAGTCCGACACCTCCCGTTTTTGACCTCTTTGTTTATACATGCAAATTTGAAAAATCTGTTGTTCGTCAAAATGGCTGAAGACCTGAAAGTTTTTTACATTTCTGGCATCATGATTACCTACTCTATCACACCCTAACAACCGTTATCCAAAAGCAAGTCCGGAACCCCCCGTTTTTGCCCCCCTGTTGTTCATACATAGCAAATTTGAAAAATTTATTATTCGTCAAAATGACCCGAGACCAAAAAGTTTTTTACATTTCTGGCATCAGTATATCCTACTCTCTTTGTCACCCTACCAGCTGTTTTCCAGAAGCAAGTCCGGAAGCCCCCGTTTTCGAACCCCCTTTGGGTATACTTAGCAAATTTGAAAAGAAATCTATTATTCGTCAAAATGACCGGAGACCAAAAAGTTTATTACATTTCTGACATTAGTATAACTTACTCTATGTCACCCTACCAGCTGTTGTCCGAAAGCAAGTCCAGAACCCCCCGTTCTTGACCCCCCTTTTGTTTATACATAGCAAATCTGAAAAATCTATTATTCCTCAAAATAAACGGAGACCAAAAAGTTATTTACATTTCTGGCATCAGTATAACCTACTCTATGTCACCCTACCAGCCGCTTTCCGAAAGCAAGTCCGGAATCCTCCGTTTTTCATCCTTCTTAGTTTATACATTGCAAATTTAAAAAATATCTTATTCGTTAAAATGGCCGAAGACCAAAAGGTTTTTCACATTTCTGGCATCAGTATAATCTACTATATCACACCCTACCAGCCGTTTTCTCAAACCAAGTTTGGAACCCCCCGTTTTTGATCCCTCTTTGTTTATACACAGCAAGTTTGAAAAAATCTATTATTCGTCAAAATGATCAGAGACCAGAAAGTTTTTTACAACTTTGGCAGCAATATAACTTACTCTATTACACCCTACCAGCCGTTTTCCGAAAGCAAGTCCGGAACCCCCCGTTTTTGACCCCCTGTTGTTTATACATAGCAAATTTGAAAAATCCGTTACCGCCGTTTTCGACCTCCCCTTTGAGTATGCATCGCAAATTTAAAAAAATCTATTATTCGTAAAAATAAGCGAAGACCAAAAAGTTTTTAGCATACCTGGCATTAATATAACATCACACACTTCCAGCCATTTTTCGAAAGCAAGTCCGGAAGCCCCCGTTTTTGATCCCTCCTTGTTTAAACACAGCAAGTTTGAAAATTTTATTATTCGTCAAAATGACCCGAGATCAAAAAGTTTTTTACATTCCTGGCATCAGTATAACCTACTCTCTATGTCACCCTACCAGCTGTTTTCCAGAAGCAAGTCCGGAACCCCCGTTTTTGACCCCCCTTTTGTTTATACATAGCAACTTTGAAAAATCTATTATTCGTCAAAATGGTCGAAGACCAAAAAGTTTTTTAAATTTTTGGCATCAATATAACCTACTCTATCACACCCTACCAGCCTTTTTCCTAAAGCAAGTCCGGAACGCCCCGTTTTTTACCCCTCTTTGTTGATAATAATAATAATAATAATAATAATAATAATAATAATAATAATAAGTTTATTCACGTAATATACAAATATAACTAAAATTAACATAGGTATACGTAAATAAACTGAATTTACCCACAGAAGAATAAATTCTTGTGCGTGGGTATTAACTTACATTTTACTGCTGAGCGAGGGCCGTGGCAAATGCTTGTTCCGGAAGTTGTTATATCCAGTATACAACTTCTTCCCGTCCAAGTGATTGTGCACGCGTTAAGGAATACCTCAGTACCGATTGCCGGGTGGCGGTACAAGTCCGCTAACGGGCCACTTTAGGTCTATTTAACATCACTAACACGTAAAAAGAAGGTGGTAGACAAGGAACAGTCGACCGTGGCAGTACCACCCGCTAGCTGTCTTATAAATGTCCGCATGTTTCCACACCTAAGCTATGCAGTCGGTTATCTACCAAAACAAAGAAATTAATGATGATGGATCCTCGAACACTAAGAACTCCGGGCGTAAACTCACTCCACTCTCGGAATGTCCGGGTGGAGGGTGGGCTCGAGGGAACAACATCGAAGACAAAATTTGTTTTTCGAACATCTGCGGGATCAACAGCAACATTGATGCTGTTCATCACTACCTGCAATCCAATCGTCCCGCCGTGCTTTTCTTGGAGGAGACAAAAATCTCAGAGACTGCACCGATTAACCATCTCAACTTCCCAAACTACGAGGTGCACTCCAATCTGAGAAAGAACGGGGGAGTTGTGGCTTTTGTCCGCAGCAGTCTTTCCTGCTCCAGGGATCTTTCTTTGGAATCAGACCGGAAGGACATTCTGTGGCTTCGCCTCAACTCCAAAACATCACCCAAATTTATTTGCTGCCTTTATCGCTCTCCCTCGAACCATAACTGGGATGACCTACTCGAATACCTCGCCGTCCAGATCGACTTCCTGAACATCAATCACCCCGCTTCAGAGGTAGTTCTTCTCGCTCTTACTCAAGGGCTGACCCAGCTGGTGACGAGCCCTACTTTTTCCCCCGCGTCTCGTCACACGCCAGTAGCCTGCTGGATCTCTTTCTGACCACGCATCCTGCCCCTTACAGCACTGCTGTCCTGTCCCCCCTGGGTAACTCAGATCACGGTGTTGTGGAGGTCAGGTTTCGGTCAGAAGTCGCTGTGGCAGCAGAAACTCGCACAGGCCGCAAAACTTGGCATTACGGACATGCCGACTGGGAGGGGCTCAGAGACTTCTTCTCTAGCTTTCCTTAGAGAGATGTCTGTTTCACTGACGCGGATGCGTCGACTGTCTGTTCTTCAATAACCGAAATTATCCACGTCGGAATGGAGGAATACATCCCTCACACAGTGAAAGTTTCTAAACCAGGGTCCAACGGCTGGTTCAACAAATCGTGTGACACTGCTCGCTAGCAGAAGATCAAGGCCCACAGAACCTACTTACAAAACCCCACTGTAGAGAACAGACAAGCCGACGTCGAGTCCAGAAACAAATATAACGAAGCGGTTCGCAATGCCAAAAACCAGCATGATATAAAAGTTAGGCACAGGGTAATGTCGCAGCGCAATGGCAGTCGGTCTTTCTGGACGCTGGCCAAGCAGATTGAAAAGAACTTCTCACACAGTAGCCTTCCACCACTTACATGTCAGGATGGAACTATTTTATTCGACTCAAAGGCCAAGGCGGAAGTGCTAGCCAAGATCTTTGCTGCCAACTCCACCATGGACGTCCCCACCAACGCCCAAGTGCCGTCAATTCAAAGGATTCCCCACACTATGCGGGAGGTAACATTCAGGCATAAGACCGTAAGACGAGTGCTCTTGTCGCTCGACATCAACAAAGCTTCTGGTCCGGACTTGATTCCTGCCATTGTACTGAAGAGATGTGCAGCGGAGCTTGCTCCGGTTCTTTCGCGTCTCTTCCAGATTTATGAATCCGGCACCTTCCCAGAAAACTGGAAATTTGCTCATGTACAGCCCATCCCCAAAAAAGGATCTAAGACCGACCCTTACAACTACAGGCCTATAGCTCTGCTTTCTGTTATAAGTAAAGTGATGGAGAGGTGCATAAATCGCGAGCTTCTGGACTACCTCGAACGTCACAGCTTGATTAGCGACAGGCAGTACGGTTTCCGGCACCAACGATCCACAGGGGACCTCCTAGCTTACGTCACGCAACTGTTGGGTAAACTCATCCAGTCTCATGGTGAGGCTCATGTCGTTGCTCTTGATATCACGAAAGCGTTCGATCAGCTGTGGCACGCTGCCCTCTTAAGCAAACCTCCATCCTATGGCCTCCCAGAAAAGCTTTGCATATGAGTGGCTGACTTTATCTCTGGCCGCAAGATATCCGTCGTAATTGACGGATTCTCCTCTTCATCCCACAACGTCAACGCGGGTGTTCCCCAGGGATCGGTCTTGGCTCCAACACTGTTTCTCTTACATATCAACGACCTCCTTTCCTGCACGATCAACCCAATCCATAGCTTCGCTGATGACAGGACTCTACATGCAGGAATTCAGAGTGACAAGCCGATCTCTGCCGCTGAGCTGGAAAAAAGAAGACTAGCGACGACTTCTTCTCTGAAAAGAGACCTGGAGGCTGTCACTGCTTGGGGACGCAACAATCTTGTACAGTTCAATGCTTCCAAAACACAGTACTGTACTTTGACGAACAAAAAGCGTCCTAGCGCTCATACAGTTTCGATGGACGGCCGAGTTCTACCAAAGAGCCATTCATTTCGGCTGGTCGGAGTCCAGATCACCGAGGACCTGATCTGGCACGAACACATCTCTTCAATAGCTGCAGTTGCTGGGAAAAAGCTAGGCTATTTGTTTAGGGCTAAGAAGTACTTTTCTCCGCATGACCTTCTCACTCTATACAAGGCCCAGATAAGGCCTAGCCTCGAGTATTGCTCACACATTTGGGGTGCTGCTGCCCCGACTACATTGTCCATGCTCGATGCTGTCCAGAGGAGGGCGGTCCGACTGATCGATGACTCTTCTCTAACAGACAGTCTCGGGACTCTTTCGCACCGGCGGGTCGTCGGCGATCTAGCTCTTTTCTATCGCTACACCAATGGGCTTTGCTCCTCAGAGCTCTCTTCCATGATGCCGCCGCGCGATGTGCCTGCCAGACAGACCCCCCTGACTTCGGCGCCCCATCCTAACCGTGTCAAACTTCGTACATCCAGAACTGGCCGATACGACCGCTCCTTTGTCCCGAGGGTGTCTAGATTGTGGAACAATCTACGGGAGGAAGCTTTTCCCTGCTCTACTAACCTTAGGCAGTTCAAAAATCGTATTAACAAAATTTCTTTGGGATCATCATAGCAGCCGCGGTGTTCCGGCATTTAGGCTTCTGCCTGCGCGGCTGTTTCGATATATAAAAAAAAATATTTTACATAAATATACATATACACACGTATACAGACACACGCACACCCACACGCACACCCACACACATACATATATATATATATATATATATACAGGGTGACTTCGAAGTTGAGTCATTTATTTTAACAGTGAGTAGATCTGATCAAAAGAAATGTTTTTTCCTTTACCATTTTTCTGGTAAAATTAAAGTAACAAAGTTATAGCCCTTTGGAAGTTTGAGTACCGCCCTGTCTCAATAATAATATCATGTGCTCGTGTTTGGCAACAACGGATATAATCCGCCTTACCGGTTCATCGCATCGGAAACAAAAAAGCGAAAGAATTTGGAACGATGTTTTTACAATAAATTATTTTATTCAGTTCAGTTATACATACAGTCAGTGTCAGTCGGTTAGCGTGTGAATACCACTATTCACTGACACTGACTGTATACAAATGAATGAAATAATTGTAAAAACATCGTTCCAAATTCTTTCGCTTTTTGTTTCCGATGCGATGAACCGATACGGCGGATTATATCCGTTGTCGCCAAACACGAGCACATAATATTATGATTGAGACAGGGCGGTACTCAAACTTCCAAAGGGCTATAACTTTGTTACTTTAATTTTACCAGAAAAATGGAAAAGGAAAAAAACATTTCTTTTGATCACATCTACTCACTGTTAAAATAAATGACTCAACTTCGAAGTCACCCTGTATATATACATATATATATACATATATACAGGGTGACTTCACTATTTTAACAGTGAGTAGATCTGATCAAAATAAATGTTTTTTCCTTTAAAATTTTTGTGGTAAAATTAAAGTAACAAAGTTATAGCCCTTTAGAAGTTTGAGTACCGCCCTGTCTCAATAATATTATGTGCTCGTGTTTGGCGACAACGGATATAATCCGCCTTATCGGTTCATCGCATCGGAAACAAAAAAAACGAAAGAATTTGAAACGCTTATCACGATGTTTTTACTACAATTTTATTCAGTTGTATTTAGTCAATGTGTCAGTTGGTAACGCGTGAGTGAATAGTGGTGTTTGTTGCGTGGCTCAAACGAAATAAAAAATGGCACATGTTTACGAAAATTCTGAACTTGTGGACATCATTCTTATTTACGGGGAGGAGTCTTTACAAAATGCTGCCGCGGCATCACGGATTTATGCGGATCAGTTTCCCAATCGAGTGCAACCAACCGCTCGTGCCTTTGTTAATGTAGTACAAAGGGCTCGTGAATCAGGTGACTTAAGACCTCACAGGGGAGGGCATGCCGGTGCTCCAAGATCGCACGATCAAATACAGGTCCGCACTGAAATGCTTGTCGGGAGGATACGTTATAAAACAAGGTAAGATTTTTTTTTTATTTTTTTTTTTCATTTTTACACACATATTTTGGTTTATCTTCCTTCTACAATCATTATCTGAAAATTAATGACTCAACTTCAAAGTCCCTGTATATACATTCATACAAATAAACAGATAAATAGATGCACACATACACACATATACGAGTATATGAACGTTGGAGGGTTTTTACTATAACATTAATTTTAAATTTCTTTCATACGTATCATGTTTGCAATTTGATGTCAATTTTTTTCAATTATAAATTTTTTGGTTTCAATTTTGAATTTTGTTTTATTTGAAATATTTCTTATATAATTTGGTAATATGTTATATAATCTACTGGAAAGGTAAGAATGACATCTTTGGCCTATACTTTTTGAGGTGAAAGGTGTTGCCTAGGGTCTAAACATGACTAATTTGAAAAAATCCATTATTCGTCTATATGTATGGCCGAAGACAAATTTTTTTTTCACTTTTCTGGCATCAGTATAACCTACTCTAGTACACCCTTCAAGCCGTTTTCCGAAAGCAAGTCCGGAATCCTCCGTTTTTCATCCTTCTTAGTTTATACATTGCAAATTTTAAAAAATCTCTTATTCGTTAAAATGGCCGAAGGCCAAAAGGTTTTTCACATTTCTGGCATCAGTATAATCTACTATATCACACCCTACCAGCCGTTTTCTCAAACCAAGTTTGGAACCCCCCGTTTTTGACCCCTCTTTGTTTATACATAGCAAATTTGAAAAATCTGTTATTCGTCAAAATGGCCAAAGACCAATAAGTTTTTTACACTTCTGGCATCAATATAACTTACTCTGTCACACCCAATCAGCCGTTTTCCGGTATCCCCATTTTCGACCCCCTTTGTGTATGTATCGAAAATTTGAAAAATCTATTATTCGTAAAAATGGCCGAAGATCAAAAAGATTTTCGCATACCTGGCATTAATATAACCTACTGTATCACACCCTTCCAGCCATTTTTCGAAAGCACATCCAGAACCTTGTTTTAGACCCCCTTTGTTTATACATACATAGCTTTGAAAAATCTATTATTCGTCAAAATGGCCAAAGACCAAAAGGTTTTTTGCATATCTGGCATAATACAACCTACTCCATTTCATTCTTCCACCCGTTTTCCGAAAGCAAGTCCGGAACGCACCGTTTTTTATCCCTATTTGTTTATTTATTTATTTATACTCTACCCAACAGGTACAAAGCCAATTACAGAGTAGGATAAAGTCCAAATATCAAAAATACACAATATCTTACATATTACACACAAATGTAGGAAGTTCAATCACAAGAATACTATATACAAATATTTACAAAAATGGCAGTGTAGATAAAAAAATTAAATAGCAAATAGCAGACAAGATATCATAAGGAACCACGCAGCAGACAGGACATCAGAGAAATATATCTAATTGATCCGCAATGTCATTAGCTTTACCACATGAGCTATACAATGGAGAAAACTTTAAAATATTTGTTCTAGGGGTAGGCAAATAGAAGGTATTGCATTGTCTAGCATTCAAACGCGGGACAAGGAAATTAAAATCATGCAATATATTGCAACAATCAATACGATTGTGCAATATATCAGTCACGAACTTAACACTGCACTTATCATACTTTATACACAGCAAATTTGAGGAAATCTATTTTTCGTCATAATGTCCGAAGACTAAAATGTTTTTTGCATTTCTGGCATCAGTATAACCTACTCTATGTCACCCTACTAGCTGTTTTCCGAAAGCAAGACTGCAACCCCCCGTTTTTGACCCCCTTCTGTTTATACATAACAAATTTGAAAAATCAATTCTTCGTCAAAATGACCGAAGACCAACGCTGACATGAAACAAATTCAATCGGATAACCAATTGGAAATGGTATTTACCATTTTGGGTTGGTATTTACCAATCCGTTCAAGCGAGTGTAGTTATCAGTTTGGTTATAAGATCCGTGACGTCACGAATCAGCTGTTATATGTCATAGTTATCACCGCAAAATTATGGTATTTACCCAACTCAAGAGTAGTTTTATATTTCTGGTTATTATTTGAAATGTGACAAGTTAGAATTTTGCCGGGTATTGGATATTGTTATTGTACTTCAGCTTCATTTTTGAGAAAAATGATACAGGCTGACTTCAGTTTTACCATAAAGTGGAGCACCTTATTAGTTATACTCATTACGGTTGTTGGGGACACTTTAAATGTAGTTCCTATACTTAACAAAGTATCCTGTGTAGCCATATACAACAAGAATATTAAAATATGGCCATATAAACTCACTAGATGATATCCACCTGTATACGGTTTTGCTAATTTCTTTTTTCATCATTTCTGCTGAATCAATAAATGTTTTCTTTGACATGCGGAAAAATTTAGAGAATTGAAAGTTATCATAGCTATAAAGCCATGGTTCCATCATTAAAAAAAAATCTGAAAAAAACATTTCTCCCATGAATATTATGAAAGGTTTCTTATTTAAACTTTCCATATACAGTTGTAGAGGAAAAAGCACCGATTATTAAGTGATAATAAAAATAATCAGAGATTATATACGCGCTTTTCTAAAATAAACAACTTGCAACAAAACCGCGGTTAAAACCAACGCGTTCAAGCGATTCGTGTAACTGACGTCATCAACCCGTGTGTCATCTTGAACCATATTATAACCGCGGCACATAACACAGAAATTTTGGTTATTCGCTTGGATTTGATTATGAATATAAATACCACAATGTTACGGTGATAACTATGACATATAACAGCTGATTCACGACTTTAGAACCCAACTGATAACCACACTCGCTTGAACGGATCGGTAAATACCAATCCAAAATGGTAAATACCATTTTCATTTGGTTATTCGCTTGAATTTGATTATTATTCTTCTGTTTTGCTGTGTTGTATGACTATAGATGCATGTCTACCAATCTACAATTGACGTAAAGGTGTAGAGATGGGTCAGCGTAGATGTTTTGTGGAGATGTTGGGTACGGGAGAAGAAAAAGCTGCAGAAAGATAATATTGTTATCTAGCAGTTGACATCTTCTCGTAGTTAAAAATGGAATAAAAGACATCAAAAATACCCAACGTTTTTATTTTCCCCAAAAACATTTTATCCTCCAAAAATTCTCCAAGGGACGTAAAAATCCCCCAATATGGCAACCCTGGATCTTCACTACTAGTAATGCACTAACGGAGATGCAGTGCTACCAAGCCGAAAAAGGCAGAATCACTATTTTATTTATTCTTACGTCATGTTGAACGTATAAGCAACCAGACTTACGCAACCCTCTCAATTCCCCGCCAACATCGATGCGCTTACAAATTGATCAGGGTTGTCAGGTGTGGTGATTGTTCACCAAATCTGGCGTTTTTTTACCCGTTTGCATCCATTACATATATGCAAAAATCTGTATTTTATTAAATTTATCAGAAATTCGAAAGTCATAACTGGTTGTGATCAAACTAGATTCGCCCAGTGGGGTCATGACCCCCATCTCCTGGGTCCGTGCTTGAGAGTCGACAACGAACGATGAGTCAGCAGCGCGATTACCATAGTCCAGTCGATACCATAGTCATAAATTTGTAACAAAGTAATTGCAAATGCTGTGATAAATTAATGTGACATAAATTAGACTTTGAATAATGAAATCGGTGCTTTCGTTCGCCAAATGTAATTTTTGACAATTATAGATTCGGATATTTTTTTAACATGCTTAAAAAAGCCCTGCGTATCTGTGATCTGTAGTAAATTTCATCTCTTTACTAGATAGGTATATGTTTTGGTACGTTCGTAAAGGGTAAAAAACAAGTTTCGTTTTTATCAAACTTTAATAATAAAAAACGAAAAGAACAGTACAACTATAGTAATAAATACCTAAACAAAACAATATATAGATTACATATATTCATGCAGAGACTAGAATGTTTTCATGTTTTGCTATTGGTCAATCAAAACAAATATAAAAATAATTTAAGCCACAGAGTATCCCAACAGGTTTCAAAAGTTTTTATAAAAACATATTTTTTTTAAGTTACAAAAGCTACTAAGTTGTTCTTGCTGTTCTGGACAAAGCACAAGCTTTTCAGTGGAATGTCGAGAGGGTACTTTAGCCTTTCTTGTATTCAGATATAAAAAATCATGCAACTGTCTCAAAAGGGTGTTTCTAGAATATGTGATGAATTTATTGGACCCACATTGAACAAAAAAAACATGTAACAGTACCTACACCTTTTGAATTATTTTTTGTGTTCCACATCAATCTGTCAAACTGAACACCTTTTATGAAATCCTGTAAAGTTCATTTGGATCCACTATATTAAGAAGCTTGTACTAAGTTCTCTGTGTACACAACGAATCTATATTAAAATAAATAAAACTTAAATTATGAAAACGGCCTTTAAAGCAATCTGGCGGCATATTATATACCTAGCTCTCTTCTGGTTGCTGCAAAAATGATGTATATGGAGTATCTGCTAGTAAATGATATGTAACTATGTCTTTTGCGTGATAAAAAACTGTTTGAAATAACAAAGGCTATGGTAAAGTTGGAATATATCATTTAATGCAAAGGATCTCATGAGTTTCTTGATCCGACCAAAGAACCTGGTGATATGAAAAAAAATTGTCTATGGATTTTGTATTGGAATTTTGAGCAACATTAACGAAGGATATGGTAAGGTTGGAAAATATCCATTGTTGCTAAGCCTTCTGTCTTTTTCAAATAGTGCAGGAGAGCCTAGTATAAAATATGACTCAACAACAACGATAAGTAACAAAAAATAAACATGAATGTTGCAACAACAACGATAAGTAACATAAAACATAAACATGAATGTTGGGGCACAGGAAAAAGGCTGGCTTGAACTGAAATGAAATTTTTGCAGAGCACCAATTGAACCAGTCAATCTTATAAACAAGGACTTAAAGACCTTGGGTAATATAAGTTATTGCACAATATCTTTATAATACAATAAGAGTTTGTCTGTGTATCTCGGGAATACATTTTGGGGACGAATCAGTAGGTGTTCTTCACTAAGGCTTGACATTTGGGACAGACAGAAGAGTTGTTAAGCATTCTGTTTAGATCTATATACAATAATTTCAAGGCTTTCTTATTTTACTACTTTACACGAGAAACAATAAACGTATGGACCTACTCAATATGGTAAGAAATCAATAGGATAACCGAAATTTCTGATTTTGACAAACAGGGTCGATTGTAAGGGATCAGGATGGAAAAGCGGGATTTTCGGATCTGGAAATAACTTAAGTTAAATTTTTTCAAACATCTTATAAGATATGTATTTTTAAATTTGATCAACATTTTTCGTTTTGATGGGCAAATTAAAACTAATGTAAGAATAATAATAGGAAATACGAATTTCAAAGGTAAAAAAATATTGACAAAAAACAAGTAAATAAGTGATAACAAAATCTGTTTACAGTTACTTTGTTATCATACCATTAGCATCACTTATAGTCTGAAGCAGTCATGGCATGGAAATTCTGGTCCAATTTGGTCCCATTCCTGCATATAACATCTTGTAGCTGTCGTTTGACAGAAATTTTACTTTTTCACGCCTTCAGGTCCAGCAAGTAGCACAAATGTTCAATGGGATTAGTATTTGGAGATTTTGAGTTGGGCAGGGATATTGTGAAGTGAATTTGTTTGTGTTTAAGATCATTATCCTGTTGAATGATAAATGTTCCCCTGATCTCCATTTTCCAGTGCTGCTCAGCATGTTATCATGCAAAATAATAGAATTGTTTGCATTCATAGTACTTTCGATGAACCTAGCTTTCCAACACCATTCCACAGCATACAGACCCAGACTAAAACGCTGTCCCTCCATGCTGCATTGTTGGACTGATATGCCTCATTTCAAATTGAGTATTTTAAGTTTTCTTCAAACATATTTGTGACCATAAGATCCGAAACCTTGAAGATTAAAGTAAGATCAAGATGTAAGGTCTGATGGCGGCAAAAATGTATGGATAAAACCTAACACTCAATTTGAAAATGAGACATATCAGTCCAACAGTGGAAATTGATGATTAGTTAGTTAGTTAGTCTGGGGCTACATGTCGTGGAATGGTGTTGGAAATCTAAGCTTCATCAAGGCATTATGAATGCAGACAAGTAATGTTAACTTTTGTCCCAAAACATGCACAGCAGCGCTGAGAAAATTGGGGATCAAGGAAACATTTATGTTTCAACACACCGTTACTAAAACAAAGGAATAGTAACTTTACATTGTTTTTGCACAATCCCGAATATCAATCCCATTAAACATTTTCGGTTCTTGCTGGACCTGAAGGCCCGAAAAAATGAAATTTCTGCGGAACTACAGCTACAAGATGTTCTGCAGAAATGGGACCAGATTAGATCAGAATTAGCTCAAAAAATTATATTCCAGGAAGTCTTCAGGTCGTAAATGATGCAAATCCTATGATGACAGAGTACTAGCTGTGAATGAATTTTGTTAAAACTTATTTACTTGTCTATTTTTGAGTGCTTTGAATTCTATAATTCCTATTATTGTTCTATTGTTTCTAATTTGCTTGAACTATCGCCATCAAAAATTACTGTTTGGAAGTTAGCTTTGAAATAGATCTAGTGACAAAAAAATACCTTTTCGTTATTGAGATTGAAGAAAAAATGCTGTCATTTGGGGTGAGATTGATAACTGGGGGTGAGATTGATCATCATTCTTTTATAAATTCGAATTTACCGCGCCAATCGCCGGTTAGATTTGGCCTTTGCCGCTAGGTTATCGTTGTAAAAACATAGTTGAATAGCATGTGTGCCTGCAGCGTCGTTAATGCGTTGTGTTGTGTAAAAAAACTGCAGTTAAGATCTGTTATGTGTTTAATCAGGATTTATAGCTTCCAGAACTTTGTCTGGTAAGTATAATTATGGTAATATATTTAGTTATTTGCCGGCATGAAATAATCTAACCATGTCTCAGGATGTCACGTTCTGTAATTCACGACTCTCGGAGAACACGTTTGTAGTTTATAATTAAATTTATGCGATGGGGTCAGATTGATCGCAAGTGCGGGGTGAGATTGATCAAGATATTTCTTCGTATATTATTGAAAATTGCTCGATTATACTTATAGTGTCGTTTTTTTTCAGTTCATAAATCATGCCACGGCAATACAAAAGAAATTGGGGGCTCGAAAATATGCGGATTATAAGCCAGAAGCATTGGAGGCAGCACTAGAAAAGGTCACGGAAGATAAATGGTCATTACGTCGTGCTTCAACTGAGTACAAAATCCCATTTGGTACCCTTAGAAACAAATATTGTGGTTTGCGTACTAGAAAGACAGGTGGACAAACCGTCTTTTCTAAAAATGAAGAAATAGCTTTTATTAAATCTGCCAGTATATGTGGAGGTTTCCATTAGGCATTTTGGATGTACGTAATCTAGCCAAAAACTATTTAGATAGCAAAGGACGGTCAGAAACAAAATTCAAGAACAATATGCCAGGTAAAGATTGGGTTTATGGTTTACTGAATAGGCATAAAAATGAAATAAGTCAAAAAGTTGCAACGAACATAAAACAATGTCGTGCAAATGTTTCGCGAAACACTATAGTTGAGTATTTTGAAAATTTAAGCAACACACTAAAAGATATTCCTGCGTCTAATATATTCCACTATGACAAAACGAATTATTGGACGATCCTGGTAAAAAAAACTGCTTTTTCGTCGTGGCACAAAGTACCCAGAACGTGTTTGCAATTTTACTAAAACTGCCGTAACTGTTATGATGTGCGGCTCCACATCTGGAGTGCTTTTGCCCCCATACATCGTCTACAAAGCCGGAAAGCTCTGGCAGCAGTGGATTGAAATGGGACCAAAAGGAGAACCATGTTGTAATAAGAGATACTGCAGTGCCGGATCGCGTTACAATAGGACACATCCCGGATGGATGGATGGATGCCCAAACATTCACCGAATGGTTTGAATCATGCTTTTTGCCGCATGCTAAGAGATTGCCAGGACGTAAAGTTTTGCTAGGAGACAACCTTTCGTCTCATTTTACCGAGACTGTTATATCGCAATGTGAAGAGAATGACATTGATTTTGTCTGCCTACCTAAATATTCCACTCACCTGACGCAGCCTTTGGATGTAGGCTTTTTTCGCCCATTTAAGAATGCATGGAGGAGTGTATTGACCAATTGGAAAATGACACATAGGCAGCAAACATCAATTGATAAGGACTTTCCCTCAACTTCTTGCATCCACTATCACCGAAATGGAAATCAAATCCATTAATGCCATTAAAAACGACCTCATGTCAAGCAGCTGGAATTATGCCACTAGATCCAGAGCGTGTTTTGCGCAAAATTCCAGTTGTTCATCCAAATCCAACTGCCGATGTCAGTGAATCCCTTCTAAACTATTTACAAGAACAACGATTCTCCTCAGTTCCAACAAGAAAAAATGTTAAACGCAAGAAGCTTAATGTGGAGCCTGGTAAAAGTGTAACGGCCAGCAATGATGGTTCGAGTGATTCAGATGTCGGTGAACCACTAACCAATGACCATTCGGATGACGAAGCTGTTGAGGACATCAAAGAGGATGTGCAAGAAGAAACTGAATACTTAGAACCGCGATTAGAAAATATTGCAGTTGGAAAATTTATACTTGTGAAGGTATTCGGAGGATCAAGAAAAAAACGGTTTATCGCTACACAGCAGTGATTCAGGCAATACATTCCGATGGAGATAAACAGGAGTTTGAAGTATTACGAATGAAATCTTGTGACAAGACACGTAAATTATTCGTTCCGCAGCCCGACGATGGGTTTGTAGTTGAGATAGAAGACGTTATAGCTATTCTACCTACGCCTAATGTTAATAACTCTAATGATAACGTAACCTATTTATTTAAAAAGCAAATCGATGTTTATGAAATGTAGATATCCTTTACTTTTAATTGTTTTTTAATGTAGTCACCTATTTATTTTAACATACAACCTTTTATTATAGAATAAAACACCTGTTTTTAGCAATTCAGCAGGTAGAATAAATGTTTTTTTTAAATTGACAATAAAATATGTATTTGGATTTTAAACTCGCAAGTTATCGTTGATCAATCTCACCCGCACTGAACAATCACACCCCTTAAACAAAAATCTTTTATAACTTTTAAACCGTAACTAAACATTTCGGGGTCAGATAGATCAACTTGTATGAACCTGCCTGTTTATAATATAGGTTAAATTTATATGTGATCAATGACTCCCCACTTTTAGTCTGAGATTGTTCACATAGTTTTTTCCCTATTTTTTATTATTTTAGTTTTCATTTTCTAACTATTGAAACTTGTCAATAACACTAACATCTATTGAAACAATCTGTTTACAAAACATTATATATTATGTAGATAGCAAATTATAGTGAAACACTTTTTTTATGATCATTCTCACCCCAATTGACTGCTGTATGTTCTAAAATACTCAAACTCGAAAATCTCATAGATGCAATCAATTTTAATTCAGTCATTTTCAGGGTCGAAAACCCACCCTGGTCCTTTGAAGCTTGATATGGAATAAGGAAAATAATGGAATAAGGGAGCCTTGAAGTAGATGATTATGCATTATGGTAACAAGGAGGCCTCAGATTAAAAAGACCGCCTACTTCGTTGAGAAAGATCTGAAAGATATGTCAAGAATGATTATGCCTTTTGTTTTTAGATAATTTGTATAGAATCTTGAAATCATAGGACTGATCGAAAAATCTACTGAGAACATTTTAAGACAACTCTATACATGTATTTTCCAAAAGTGATGTACCCCAACAATTCTTAAATCATATAAACAAAGCTTCTTGTCAAAACACATCTGACATGCATAATGTATCATTTTGTTCTTAAAATTGATATTCTATATCCACAAAAACATGCATGAATATTATATGGATATTCTGACAAAAATATTTACAAGCTACATAAAGGTCAGAGGATAGATTCAATACAAATATATCGATCTACCCACTGTGTATTATGAAGCAGCATAAATAACTTCCTGCAAATATATTTGCCCTTTCCAGTTGCTTAGCGCGAAAACGCTATTTGTATGATGTGACAAGAAGCAAACTCTAACCTCATTTACGCCGCGAAAATAGACAATAGAGCTCGATATTCAAATTTCCTAAATAGAAAAATTACGTGTATAGGCACTTCAAAGGAACTTGGTATATGATAAAATTACTAGAAAAATACTGCGTCTTATCCAGGAATGTTGTATATATGTTGTTTAGTAATTCTAGTATCACATTTCTTTATCAGACTATACCACATTAGGTTCTGCAGCATCTTGACGAACGTAGAAGAACCCAGCTACACTCGATCTTATTCCAGGAGCGTCTTTCAACGGCCTAGTATTGATGCGAGTCATAACGTCATCATTGAACTCGATCCAGTCGTCTCTGAAACAAGTGAAAAACGACGATAAGTTGATTGCCTCGGTACTTCCCTAGTTTTTTAAACACGGGACAAAAATTCAAGAAGTGATTCTTAAGACTACTCTAAGGGCCGAATCGTCCATCGTTCTTACAATATTGTAGGACGCCTTGATGGCCTCCTTGACTTTCGTAGTTTTCATCATCTGTTTTATAAATCTGAAATTTCTTAAGATTCAAGAAGAAAAACACCTTCACAATAGCTGACATGGAACAGTAGAAATCTGAAAAAGAGAAAAGACTATGACCGTCAAGGAGGCCATAAAAGCATCCTACAATTGTAGGAACGACTGAAGATAGGGCCCTAAAACTGCTCTGTCCCTTGATGATTTCGGAGATACATGACCCTGAACGACGCCAATGGAAATCGGTCTGTCTTATGGCCAAGTTCGCAGGGAACAGGGTCTATAAAATCCATACCTTAAAATGTTCCTTAAAGAACTTAACAACACCATGTTTCCGAACCATTTGTTAAAGCACAGCGTTGCCAGATGGGTCCGACAGAATTTCCCCAGAACAAGCACAAAAATCCCCCAGAATTACAACTTTTTCAAAAGTAAAAATCCCTCAAATCACAGTTACGTAATGGAAAGGGGTAGGAGGTTTTGTTCAAAGAGCGGGGAATTCTTTCTAACTTAATTTTTAAGAACAATACTTTATAGTAGAACAGATTAAAGGAGGGTTGTCTGGCAAAGGCCACCCTGCTGTAATCTAGCCGTACTATAAAGGTCACAGAGAAGGCTCCAACGTCGCATATAATGTCACAGAAATTCAACGTAATTTTAGGAGCTGTGGTAGTACCACATGCTGTGGTTTTTTTGATCTTACCTTACATCGTCAAGTAAAACAGTGGCAATGTAATGGCCTTGAGATAGAGTTCCACTATGCTGGACAAGAGCGTAGAGTTTATACACCGAGGTTCCAAATTGTAGCTTGTCCGGAAAACTGACAAGACCAGGATGCTTCATTACTCCATCTTCATAAATTAGGATTCTGTAACAATATCTGTATTTCAGTGAAGGCATTTTGTGATATAAATTGTGATAGACTAAATGCACATTGTATCAATAAAAAATGCTACTTAAAAATATTTTGTCACTTGCATAGACTATATCATAGCTTGAAACATTGATTTTTGGTCACTATTTTTTCATTAAAATATTCGCCTAGAGACAGCTCTGAGCTATATCTGATGAGTGATGATTATTCTGTGAGATACAATTATTTTGTTGTGTTCTGTCTATTAAATATCCGAACCCCTTGAAAACTTAGCAAGTACGCAAAAGGGGCTCCTACAAAAGATTCGAAAGACAAAAGAGGAATTTATTGGCGACTTTTAGATTGACCTAGATAATAACCTTAGAGGTTATTTAGAGGTCAACTTAGCAAATTCAAATAGCAGCCACCATTTTTGACAAACGATTCACGATCAGTACGAGATTCTACATATACAGACAAGCTGGAACATCTGAAAACTGTATGAACAAGGCTCCTATAAGAGATTTAGAAGATCGAATAACCTCTAGTATGAGCTAGACAATGACCTCGGAGGTCATTTGGAGGTCAGCTTCGTAAATTTAAGCAATCACCACTAGTTTTGACAACAGATTCGTGATCAGCACAAGTGGACAAATCAGCAGTTCAATTAGCCACCAAAGATTGCAGCTATTTGAATTCACAAACTTGGCTTCCAAATTACTTTTGAGGTCTAAGTCACATCCCTTTTTTTGACTTCCTGAAGCTTTAGCGCAGACCCTTTAAAAATGCGCTTTAGACTAGTTTACGGTGCATTTGTAATCTTTTCAGGCCTGCCGAATTGACCACTTTTGATTGCGTGACGAATATGAACACCAAAAATGGTAGATGATATCCAAGTTTACGAGGTTGAATGCTAAACGACATCTGAGGTCATCGGTATATTGCTTTTTTGGTCTCCTGAAACTGTTGCGAAAATATTTTTTCGAAAAAAAAATGTGTGGCACTACAGCGTTTGTGTACTTTGCAGACGTTACAGCTTGGCATAACGGTTTCTTTTTTGACACCGCGCAGGCAGACGCCTAAATGCCAGGACAACGCGGGTGCTATGAGGATCCCAAAGAAACGGTTAATCCAATTTTTGAGCTGCCTACGGTTAGAAGAACTGGAAAAGCCTCCTCTTATAGATTGCTCCACAATCTCGACACCCTGCGTACAAAGGAGCGCTCGTATAGGTCAGTTCTGGATGTACGAAGTTCGACATGGGATGGGAGGCCGAAGTCAGGCAGGTCTGTTTGGCATGCATCATGGAGGAGAGCAAAGATAGTTGGTGTAGCGGTAGAACAGAGCTAGATCGCCGTCGGCCCGCCGGTGCCAAAGGGCCCGGAGACTGTTGAAGATCAGTAATTGATCAGTCGGACGACTCTGCGAGAAATGAACGGTTCTTTGGCAGAACTCGGCCATCCATCGAAACCGGATGAACGCTAGCACGTTTTTGTTCGTCAAGGTACAGTACTGTGTTTTGGAAGCATCAAACTGTACAAGACTGTTGCGCCCCAAAGCAGTGATAACCTCTAGGTCTATGGTCAGAGAGGAAATCGCTACTAGTCTTATTTTTTCCAGGGTGGTTGCTACTTGAATTTGAGAAGTTAACCTCCTATTATTTAGGTCATATTAGAGGTCACTGATATAATCCTTTTTTAATCTCATAAAACTTTTGCTAGACTCTTTTTTCGAAATAATGCCTGGTTCTCAAATTTTTGGGATGTTCATATATTCAATAGGAGGAACTAAAGATAAAACGACTAGACACTTTTAAAAATTCGCAGTATAATCCTTACCTTTTCAGACATATAATCAACGTGTCTGGATCTACGACGACAGATCTCTTGTTCACGACTGCACCAATGTTCTTGCATATCTCGCACTGATAGTCTTTTTCAGTGGTTTCGGCCAGATAATCGTTGATCAAACCTTCTAATTCACAGGGTTCTAAATTCTGCCGCATGGCAAGATTTAGGATACCCTCTGTTTCGAATGAACAGATCTTCTTTTTGCAATGAGTGCAAGTTTTCTCATTCCTAAATTGATGGTACGTTCTATCCACCAAAAAGCTCGATCGCCCTTGTAGAGCACTATACCAAGCTTGTTCACTATCCGTCATAACCTAAATGAAAAGTATCGTTATTTCATCGAAGAATTAAAAACCTGTGGTTTCAATGTTACTAAGCTTCTGCAAATGACAACCACATATGAAGGTTGATCCATGTGTTCTGGCTATCCTCATTACAAATGATCTCGGTACTCCATTTTAACAAAATACTAAGTTCATATGTCAAACTGGTATGAAATTATGTGCTTTTTGATACATGAGGGACAAGAATTTCTACAGAAATGGATCGTCTTGAGCAGAGAAGCAGAATTATCTGCAGAAAAAATGGCGTCACGTAGGTTAACTCAAAAAAAAACTTAGTTACAAACATGTACAATTGAAAAATCCCTGGTTCCCATATCGTCAGACACCGCAGTACGAGCAGAATAATCAACCAGACCGTCACGTCGGGCGCAGAGCCCAGATCGCAGAAGGAGACTCGTATAGAAAATATTTCTCTTTAAAGACAACCTATGATATGTGATAGGAGCGTAGGGTTACCGGGGTTGGGAGCGTATAAGAGGCTTGTTCAATAAGTACCCGTGTTTGACGGCAGCGGGCGTCATCGTGTGCTGCCATCTAACAAACGACGGCACAACATGTTTCAGACTGATTGATACGTTGGTTTGGATTTGGCGGCCATTCGAGTAACACGTGTTTCGTGATTTTCGCCAAGATGGAAAAAGAGCAGCATCCTGCGGTAATTTGCTTTTTGTTTTTGGATGGGAAAAAAAGGAGATAAAATCAAAGTTGGATTCTGTTTATGGGGACACTTTGCCATCTATGACCACAGTTAGATATTGGTTCAACGAATTTAAACATGGGCGAACATCCGTTTTTGAAAAGGAGTGACCAGGTCGCCCGGCAGACATGCTTACCGAGGAAATCACTCAAAATGTCCACGACATTATCCAATCGACGAACGAAAAGGCCCGAAGTAGCAGATGCCGTAGGTGTGTCGACTGGAACGGCAATAAATATGATAAGTTGGAGATGAAAAAATTGTCGGCCCGATGGGTGCCGCGATTGCTCACGGTGGACAACAAGCGGATGCGGCTGTTAACTTCGAAGCAGTGTTTGGAGCAATTTAAGCGAAATCCGAAGGATTTTTTGCGTCGAGTTGTCACCGTTGATGAAACCTGGATTCGTCATTACACACCAGAAGCTAACTAACAATTAAAACAATGGATTTCTCCCGGTGAATCTGCTCCAAAGACGGCGCAGACTTTCCCAACGGCCGGAAAGGTCATGGAGAATATTTTTTGGGATGCGAACGGCGTCATCTTCATGTATTTTTTTTATAAGGAAGAACGATCACTGGACAATACTATAGAGGGTTATTGGATCGCTTCGATTGAAAACGGCCGCTTTTGGCGAAAAAGAAGGTGCTGATTCACTACGATAACGCAAGAGGACATTCATCCGAAGTTGTCGTCGCCAAACTGCATGAATTGCGTTATAAAGTGCTGCCGCAATCCCCCCGTATTCACCCTATCTGGCTCCCTGCGACTTTTTCTTGTTCCCTAACGTGAAAAAATGGCTCGCGGGGAAAAAATTAGCTCAAACGACGAAGTCATCGCCGAGACAGAGGCGTATTTTAGAGAATTCGACAAATCCTATTTTTTGGAGGAGTTGAAAAATGGCAGGGACATTGGGAAAATTGTATCTTTCTAAAAGGCGACTATAAAAATAAAAAAAAATATTGGAAAAAATGGTGTTCATTTCTAACACGGGTACTTATTGAACCGTCCTCATAAATATATTTAAACTAAAATCAAAAAAGTGATATATACCCTCCCCCACCAGGCCTACAACCCCCCCCCCCACCTATTTTTTTTTATTTCAGATTATTTCCAAAATTAATTGAAACGAGGATTTTTTTCGGTAAACAATAAAAAGCAAAATCTTGCCGGAGAAAGATGGCGTATTGCTTGAGCTCCACGTGTTTTTGAAAATGGAAGAGAGCCCTCTCATCATCATCAAATAGTGAAAGGTTGAGGAGGGAAGATAGCATTTAAGAGGTTTTTCGGTAGATTTCGCATTAAAATCAGTAGACTAGGACTAAGATCGGTAGATCTACAGAAAAATCGATCGACCTGGTAACACTGACACCACACACCGTGAAAAGTATACATCTGACGTCTTACACCTAGGAGTTTAATCGCGGCCTAATCGTGAACACTGCTTTTCTCGCTCCAACCAACTATATACGGCAGGGTTTTATCATTATAGCGACTCATCAGCAGGATACAGATGGAACGACTAACAAAATTTAATCTAGTACTATACCAACCTCCGGTCTGGGCATTTCGACCATGCAATCCTCGCTGAGTTGGCCGAAGAAAAATGTGAAGAACTCGAACGCATCTTCATGCCACCCTTTTTCATACATTGGGTTCACGCGGCTGAGTTTATCCCTTATAAATTGGGGATAGTAGATTTTTGGATCATCCTCAGTACCCTCCCACAGCTTATCAAACACCTGTAGAAAGAAAAATAGACCTAAGTTTCTGATACTTGAATACGGCATAGTGCAAATTTATGAAAGTACTACGAGCCTCTTTCACAACGACGGGTCAGCTATCCCTTACCGAAATGACTGAGAACTTTTTAAGGTTCTATCGATTTTACTTAGTTCAAAATTCTGTCGAACCTTGCTATAACAAGTGCAGCACTTTGGTATTTAGGTTTTGCCTAAGAAAATCTTACCTCACCCATCAATATATTGAATACCGGAGGTACTCTTCGATTCAGGGTTAAGTGCCTGTTTGTATTCACAAAGTACTCTTTTATGAACGGCAATGTTTTCATACATTGTAAGATCGCGCTCATAAAACAGCAATTCTTGTAATTTCGGATTCCCGTGAAGCCTCGCCCCTTCACCTAAAATAAAATGAAAAATGGAGATTATTGTATCGATAATATCAACGCATTCTCGAAGAAAATGCATAACCCTATGCTGTGTTTTGAGGTTAGCATACAACTCTCATCGTCACAGCTATGCAGGTCTTAGTCATTAGAAGTAGATTCATGAGATTTCAGATTCTCAGAACGACGAAAAAAGAAATTTCATAAGTGACTACGCTGATGTATGCTGCCGTAGGTAGAGAAAGTTAAGTTTAAAAACCTGAGTCTGAGTAAACTGAGTTCATAATTCTGGATTTTGTCGAACTAAATAAATAGTATTATGACGACAGAACAAAAGTGGATGAATATTGCAGTTACATGAGAGAGGCATTTAAATGTGATTTCGGATTATAACTGTTGTTGAGGTCTAAAATAAATGAAATTCCGTCTTTTACAGTTGTAAATCAAAAAGCAGTAATTTGTGATTTATTGCATTTTACTCTGCAAAAACAAATTTACTGCCTTTTTTCGTAGTTTTCATAATCTATTTATATTATTCTCTCAAAGGAAATACGCAGTAATACAGAATCTTATTCTATTTCCTTATAATTTATTCATATCGAATTTCATATAAATAGCACAAACCTTTCCAACATCAAATAATTCAATTGAAAAATTATATGATTACCCATCGAACATGATGACGCCAAAATAACGTCATTATTCGGTCACTTTTGGTCGGGAACGTCATTGACTAAAAAATTACGTCTTTATTGACACCATTTTTACGTCCTTTAAAAGTCATTGTGACGTCTTTTTTATGACAGTCAATACGGAAAAATCAACACTTACCTATGAAGAATATATAGGATTTTAGTGTAAGGTAAACTAGATATCCAAATACTAATAACTACTTTATTGTTATTTATAAAAATTATCAGGAATTCTTGGACCAAAAATATCGTATTAATGTGACTTTTCTAATAATAATATTACATGTTCAGATATTTCAAATTGCCGTCTTACATCATATTTTATTCCCGTAAATAACAAATTTATTGGAAACACCTCTGTATAATAATAAACAAGTTTTACTAAAATACTTGCAATCAAGCGCAGTCACATAGACGTCATATCGACCTCAGATAGATGTCATATCCACGACATACAGACGCCATATCGACTTTGTATTTGGTCTTTTAAACGACATATAATGACGTCAATTGGGTGTGACATTAGACCGTCATAATGAAGTCATCTCTACGTCATTTTTGTTGGTCGGCGTACGTCAGTAGCGCACTAAAAATGCCAGCATTATGACATCACTATGTTCACTCTGTAGATTTAATAATTTACATCCAGTGAAAATAATTGTATAAATAAACTAGCATCTAGCAGCATCTTTTCTGATATGTTAATTTAAATGTATATTTTGCAAAACTATTCTTTCGGAGCGAAAGTAAGATAAATACTTATTCACAAATAATAGAATTATTGCATAAGAAACTAAATAAGTAAACATCATAATAGGTTGTGAAAGGGTAAAAAGTATAAGTACCTGTATCATATAGAGAATCAAAGTAGTATAGTTTGAAAACTACTGCTTTTTTTAGGGAATGTAATTATGAAATGTTTGGTAAAGTGAGAAAATAACTATTCCATTGTCAATTATATATTTGTTATTGTAATCATAAAAGGAATGTATTGGCGTCAAATTTAAAAAAGGCAGTAAATGAACTTTACTATCGTTTACCTAAGTATGGCAGTATAGTTAGTTGTAAGTTGTAAGGATAAATTGTTTAGCGCCGCTTTCATCTGAATTGGGCATCTTCTTGTGTAATATGTTCATCAATGTAAGTTCAAATATAAAAACTTACGTCTTTTTCTGGTTCTTTGACTTTAGCAGGTTTAAAACACCTGTCAAAGGAAGGAGGTGGAGAGACATAGGTTGCCACAGAATTGTCCATCGGCTCTGGAGAATTATTTCTCCGTCTTTCAGGTGACCTTGAGTAGTCTTGGTTACCCTCATTCCATTGCTCTAGAAGATAAGTTGGTTTTGATGCGCGGGCTTTTAGCATCAGCAACTCTCTGTCACCTTCCATCAGCTTTCGGAGTGCCTAAAGACAAAAAAAAACAAAATAAAGGATATTTTTCTAGAGATGGGCAAATTGTTCCGCCCTTGACCCATCTGCAGATACATTCGATGAACATTATTGAAAGTAAGGCCTCCATTATACTTCGCGATGACGGATACCGTACAAGACTGCCAGAGAATCAAACCACATAATATTAAACCATATTCAGATTATTTTATGCGGCAATCGCGCTCTGATATTGTATAAGAGTTGAAATTGTTGTTCAACACTGGCTAATTTCGGGCGGTTAAGACGTAATCAGATACCAAAAAGGTTTTAATTAACCCCAAATAAAGGTAAGACTACACCTTAGCGCCTAAAGGAATAGAAGAAGTCGTTAGAAATGGTCATCCTCTGAGCAAAATGCATCTATGAAAATAGGTTCGGTGACATTAGAAGTGTTACACCCAGAAAAAAATAATTTCGTCAACTTGATGTTTGGCAATGAAACAATAACATTCTCCCGAAATTTTATTGACAAGTAATAAGAAGAAAAATTAATAATGTTTTGGGCGACCCCGCAGCTGAATACACGTATATAGATACGTCTATACATCGACAAAATGAGATGATCGATGTCTGGTTGTGGCACCTCATTCCATGCAACTCGAACTTCGTGCTTTAGCTGTGGCAGAGTCTATGGCGGATGGTGCAAAGCGGATAGTCTCCTCCCTGTCATATCCCACACATGTTCGATGGGATTTGACTCTGGTGAACGGGGTGGCCACGGCAAAACATGCTTCTTGAAGCAAGTCCGTAGTACGACGAGCAATATGGGGACGTGCGTTGTCTTGCTGAAAAAGGACGTGTGGACGGCCCTCTAGATACGGCAGTAAAGTGGTTTGTAGGGTATCATCAACATAACGCGCAGCACTCATATTGTCTTGAACAAAGAGAAGGTGCCATCGGCTACAATAGGCAATAGTCCCCCAAACATGTATTCCAACAGTCCTGTGTACATGCCTCTTACCAACAAATCCAATATCACGCCGTTACCCACGGTGGCGTCTTACCTTTCTACGACCATCGTGCGTACCTAGACAGAATGGCGTTGGCCATCTTCGTGTTCCTCTACCTTCTTCTATCCACACACGCATTACCGGCATTGCAGTACAATTAACACGGCGGCCAATTTGGCGATAAGACAAACCAACATCTCGATAGGCAATAATTCTACTCCTGTCAAAGTCGCTAACATGTTGATAATTTGAACGTCTTCGAACTCGAGGCATTTTGTTATGCTTAATACTAGTAAATGAAAGGGCAATAACTGAAAATACCTATACTACTTAGGTCTCAGAAACTGCTTTCTTCACAAAAACTAAGAGATAACATTTTAACAAAGGTTAAAGAAATTATTTTTTCTGGGTGTAAGACTTCTAATGTCAGTGAGTAAACATACCGTAAGTGATGTTTTTTTAATTGGTAAGCTATATAGGTGTTGTGTTATTTTTTCAATACGTTTCCTTGAAAATCCTTGACAAGTCCATTATTTTCCAATAAAATTAAAGTTTTAGCGTTTATGAGTATTGTTTGGAAAGTTTACAAATGTTCATTTCCTAACAGATATAACGAATAATGTGTATTATTGCCAAATTGTACATCTTGTTGGGGAAAATGCTGAGGTAACTAGATTATCAGAATATTTACTGAAAATAAGATGAAATCCCGAACAGTAAGCCTAAACAAGCGGCGCCGCGACTTCCATGGAGAAAAAGTATTCGCTGAAAATTTCGAACTGTTACGGCTTGGTCTCACGGACAACGAACGAAAGCTTAGCAACTATGTGTGCGATCTATCGATATAAGACAGCGCGAAGCGCCATCTACCACAAGAATCGATCACTGAGGATAGTGAATGGCAGCAACCGGTTGGGACTAGTGGCGTGTAGTTCTCGAGCGTATCGAAGCAGCTATCCATCCATCTACTAACCGCGCCAGAAGCTGCTTAGCCAGACATAACTGGTTGCCAGTCTCTATCAGTAGTTCAAATGCAAGTTAATCGCCGTTGTCGCTTAAAATTTCAGCGATGCCAGATATACCCCGAAATGATTAAAAGTCTGATCCGGTTAGTAGACTGGTTTGCTTCATCATGAATGAAGAATCTGTATTCACAATTAGCGGGGATATCATTGTGCAGCAGTACTAACATTCTTTTGTAGCGGAAAATGTCTAAAATGAAGAAAATCAACATCTTAGTATCGGACAAAATTAATTCTGACTTTTATGGAATGCAAAATATATTGAATTTTTGTAATTGAGCTAAAAGATTTATGTCATTAAGTAGTTTCAAATGATACTAAAATAAATTCATAAACGTTGTTTCCAAAGATTTATTAGAGAAAATAAAAAAATATAAAAAACTATAAGCGACAAAATTAGAAAGACTTATCCTTGAAATACATTTGTATCCTATATTAATCAAACTAAACTAATACTTCATCCAGTACCCTTTGTTCTCAATGACTTTTTGACATCTATTTGGCATCGACCCAATGAGATTGGAAATTACAGCTGGATCCATTGGTTGCTAAGCATTTTCAATCTCTTTAAATAACGATAGCTGATAATTTTGGTTCGAATCTGTTTCTCAATTATCTCCCAAAGATTTTCAGTGGGGTTCAAGTCTGGTGATTGCAGTGGCCATTTTAAAACTTGAATTTCATTTGCCATAAGCCATTCCTTTACAAGTTTGGCAGTATGTTTGGGGTCATTATCATGTTGGAACGTAAACTTTAGCGGCATTTCTCATTCGGCGTCCATGGTGCCCTCAATTTTCAAGTCTTTTATTTGCTGGACGATGTTCGAACTGCACTCCGTCACTTCCAAAAATATCAAACTTAGACTCGTCACTAAACAAAACCTTGCTCCAGTCCTTAGCTGTCCAGTGGCATTGACGTGCTGCAAATATCATCCTAGCAATCACATTTTTTTTATAAATGGAGTTTTCTAGCTGGTCTCCTTCCAGGGAGCCCCGCCTGCACTAATCGCCGCTGAACAGTCTTAGATGAAACTCCCGGAACATCCAACTGAGCCAAAATTTGATTTGCAGATAGCCTTCTGACTTAAATGCTTAAATCTCCTAACCAACTGTATTGAAGTTTTTCTCTTCCGACTACCTCTCTTAAGGTTAACAGCCAAAATGTTGTATTGTTCTTGCAACCATTTGTTTATTTACATGAAATTGCTCTTTTATTAATTTTTGCAATCTGATTTATAAGCTTCAAACATTTTTCCTTTTAAATCTACGGAATAATGTTTTCCCCTATGCATTGCTAATAATTTTCTCTGTTGTTTCAATCCAAGACTTCACCAACTACACTTTAGCGAAACTAAATACAAAACGAGTCGCTCTAATTTTGTCGCAGGTATTTCTTTATCAATGCAAAAAAACCCAACACGAAAATACCATCAAGTACACAAATAAACTGTTGATAATGAAATTCTTTTGGTCGCCCGTAATACACTGCTTAGCAAAATTTAATATTATTTTAAGTATAGAAAACTGGAATGGACTAATAGCACAGTATCTCTTATTAAATAAACAGAAAACGTAAATACACCGAAATTTCACTATGAAAGCAAACAAACTATCATTGTAGGAGAACATTTGGGGAAAATAGAGACAGAACGGTTAAAGAAAGACTATTTTCCTGAACGGAGAACATGTGGTAATCCCGATGAGAGCTATGTATTATTTATTAAAAATTTTGGGAACTGGTGAAAACAAAATAAAACAAAAGCGTATCTTCAGATTAATAGAAAACGTCTAAATCTCATAGCTACTAAGTGACAATCTACAGTGAGAATTTATATTTGAAACGTCCATCTTAATAAAAAACTGAAAAACCAAAAAATCAACAATTTTCCAACATGGTTACCCATCACAATACTAATCGCGCCAGAGGCTGCTTAAATCCGACAACTGTTAACCCTACTGGTAAGGGCGAGCATTATTTCTTTAAGCAATAATAAATGAATAAATTACCTGGCAAACATCAACCGACATATCTTGCGGCTTCATGAAGTCCGTCGAAGCTTCAGGGTTAATGTTTCCTTTGTTGTATTCCATTGGAATTCGATGCTCGGAAATGCTGGTATAAGGCCCACTAGATACACCTGGCTCCTTGGCAAAGTACGAATTTTTCGGCAATGCCCCTTCTGAACGTATATTACGCAATTTAAGCGCTACTTCATCGTCTTCATCTTTTGGGGGGAAGTCCCTCTCTACACGTTTTGCTATGTTGCTCATAGAATATGCCGAATCAACCATGAGGTTTCTATGACCTCCTCCTGAGGCTGCACCAGGATATTCCACTGAGTCTATATCCAACAAATCATCGATCTCCGAGTTTTGCTTAGCGAACAAACAACCAGAATTCTCTACTTCTGAAGGATAACATTGAACGAACTCTTTTAAACCGCCATCTAGGATAAATGGGAGCTCCCGGTAGCTTCTGTTGAAGTCCCACTGCAAACAAAAAGTTAAATTAGAATTCTAGGTTTTTTCAAACAAATTCACAATTTCACAATACTCAATGACGAAGAAAATAGAACACATATACGGTATCGTCAGATTTCGCTAATGTGTTGGGCCAGGACCACCTAGATGTAGTATACACTAGCTCTTCTTCCCATCACCCTACACATGTACAATTGGATCTAGGAGGCCAAGGAAAGAGGTGAATTTGACCATTACTGAGGTAGACCATTGTAGTTATAGCAATATGAGGATGGCCATTATCTTGTTGCAAAACAGGGTTTTCAAGTGTTTGGAAGAATAGCAAAAAATGGGATTCTAGTATTATTTGAATATACCGTCATAGTTCATCTAATGGAAGCTAGAAGTGACTTGACATCATACTTAATGGCACCCCAAACTTTAACCTCAATATCTTTCTGCCTGCTTCTTTGATATCCTAGATCTCGAGACCTTTCGTCCATTGAACATGTTGGGATGTGATGGAAAGTAAAGTAACTTCTTGTATACCTCCAGAAGACGTAAATCACCTCATCAGAAGCATACATTATTGGAAATCCAGCAAAATAGCAAAATTTTTTCGGTTCAAAGTGTGATACCATTCCCAGAAAACTGGAAATTTGCTCATGCCCAACCTATTCCAGAAAAAGATCTAAGACCGATCATTATAACTACATGCATGTAGCTTTGCTTTCTGTTATAAGGTGATGGAGAGGTACATAAATCGGGAGCTTCTGGAGTACCTCGAAGGTCACGGCTTGATCAGCGATAGCCAATATCGTTTCCGGCACCAGCGATCCACAGGGGACCTCCTAGCTTACGTCACGCAACTGTGGAGTAAACTCTATGGTGACAGAAACATATCCGTAGTAATTGACGGGTTCTCCTCTTCATCCCAAAAGTCAACGCGGGTGTTCCCCAGGGATCGGTCTTGGCTCCGACACTGTTCCTCTTACATATTTTAAACTACTACAAATTCTTCTCAGCTCAAGAGGATGCATTTCAAATCTGACCAGCGATTGGGATAAACACCATCTGATTGGAAAATCAAGTATTTAATAAATCTCCTCTGTACCTTCAATTTCACTAGTATAGATTTGGTAATACGGATGCCATGCAATTGATGCATATTCTAGCTTAGAACGCAAAAGGTACAGTATAAAGCCTTAGGTGCCGTCACACTACCAAATGATTTACAGTTTCTTATAAAAAAGAAGAGACTTCATAGCGGATGATACTATTGTATTAATATGATCTGCAAATTCTAATTTAGCATCAAACAACACGCCTAGATCTCTCACTTCTAAACAACGCATCAAACTGACACCTTCCAGTGTGTAATCAAAAGCTATTGGGTTTGTTTTTCTGGTAAAAGAACAAGTCTTGCACTTGCTAATATTCATCAGTTCAGTTCTGCCAAAAATGCCGTTCAATTCGGATGGTCAGAGTTCAGAGCACTGAGGACTTGATCTGACACGAACACATCTCGTTAATAGCGGCAACTGTTGAGGAAAAGCTAGACTATTTGTTTAGAGCTAATAAGTAGTTTTCTCCACAAGACCTGCTCACCCTGTACAAGGCCCAGACAAGACCTAGCCTCGAGTACTGCTCACATGTTATGGGTGCTGCAGCCCCGACTGCACTATCCATGCTTATCGCTATTCAGAGGAGGGATTTGCTCCTCAGAGCTCTCCTCCATGATGCCGCCGAGCGCTGTGCCTGCCAGACCGACCCGCCTCAAATCCTAACCGTATCGAGCTTCGTACATACTGAACTGACCGATACGACCGATTCTTTGTCCCTAGGGTATCGAAATTGTGGAACAATCCACATGAAAAGATGCTTTTCCCAGTCCTACTAACCTTAGGCAGTTCAAAAATCGGATTAACAAAGTTTCTTTAAGCTCATCATGGCATTTAGGCTTCTGCCTTAGCGGCTGCTTATTGTAAACCGACATCTCCCCTTTGCCATGTCTAACTGTATACAAAATTTCATTCAATACAATCATTTTTCCTGGCTGTTCTATTATCTTTTTATCTCTGAGTATAAAACAGTACGCACAAAATAATCAAAATTAATACTGCAATTACCGAGATGAGAAAGTTACAAAAACATTAATGAACATTACATACTTGCTTATATAGTCAGACCATTTAGTTTAAAATAAACCGAAACGTCAATGAAAATGTAAAAATGTTTTCATTAATAATAATAATCTTTATTGGTTCTGTAGATCACTTATCATGAAACCATCAATGGTGAAGGTACTCTATCTTGAAAAGTACCAAAAGCATTCCAAAAATAGATAGATAAAACCAAAAACATACATATGAAATATAAGACAGCCGCAAAAACAATGAGCAAAGAAATACAACACAATACCTATTAAAATGACGATTGGCCAAGTTAAAAATATATAAATGAATAAATAAGTAAATAAAGTACAAAAACCATAAATAATATGCTACAGTTCAAAATGTACGAGTATATATATAATAGTACACTTTGCGTCTTAATCGAGCTTTAAGTTTATGTCTAAATAATGCCACTGGCAAGATTTTAAAAGTGTTTGGCAATTTACTGAACAGCCTAATACACATTTGATGTGAGGCTGAATTCTGTTCTTGACAGCCTATGAGCAGGAATCTGCAGGACAAGCGAATTCCTAGTTGATTACTTATTATGGTCGTTTAAGTTTGGAAACATACCCAATTGACTGAAAACATTATTTTGAAGAAGATTATTTATTCATAATCACATCTACGTTCCAAGGTAAGATCACCCCCCAGCTTGTCTCGTAATTACGGATAGGATTTCGTATTCTCAGAATATGTTAATTGATGCTAAAACATACCTCAGTTATGAATATGCGTAGGCAGTGCAATTTCGACAATCCATAGGTAAACTTGGTTGTGTCATAATCCAAAATGACAATGCAGTCGAAGCTATCTCGGTTATCCCAGATTACACGGGTCACTGGTGGCAATTTAAGCCCTAGCGTATTTGCGGAAAGGCTGAAATTAAAATTTACCTAATTACAGAATGCTGAAAGATGCTTGCACATGATATGTGGAATTTTGGAGATCGGTTAAGTTTCCTCGAAATTTGTCATGCAATTTTTCACCTCTGATCTTCACTTACCCTGGTTGAATGAGTTCGGGTGGAATATTAATCATGCCTCCTGCCTTTTTCTGAATTCTAGTTTGATCGTATTCGTTAGTTTGTCTAACGTCTACAATTAACACGTTCATGTCATCAAGGCGTATGTAAAACTCTTTAGGTGTAAGGAACAATCCTAGAATATAAACTTTATTATTACCAGAGCACAATTAAACATTGTAAAGGACTGGTCTTGCGAATGCGATCGTCATATTGCTATACCAGGTCTGTGAATTAAGTAGTGAGACTTTTTTGTCTTCCCAAAGTTGAAAAATCACTCAAGCGAGCTCTTTTTGGGATACTCGAAAACACTCAAACGGCTGTAACTGACAGAATCCGGAATGTTGTGTGTTCAAATCGACGGTTGACAGTCAGAATGATCGGGAAAGAGTTAAATTGGACTCACACCACTATTCATAAGATTAAGAACAACTGATTGTTGCAGCACGATAATGCTCCTTGTCATACAGAAATGTCAATAAGCGAGTTTTTGGACATTAAAGACATTCGTGTTTCTTCTCAGCCTCCTTATTTGCCCGACTTGAGCCCTTGTGACTTTTTTCTCTCCTCGAAATAATTGAAAAATCACCTCAAGGGACACTCGAAAATACTCAAACGGCTGTAACTGACCAGGCTATACCAGTATCGGAGTTCCAGCACTGCTATGAAGAGTTGAAGAACCGTCTCCAGCACTGTGTGGCTTCAGAAAAAAGTTATTTTGAGGGTGACAATATACAATTGCAATTATATTTGGATGGAAAAACGAATCTCATTACTTAATTTACAGACCACGTATACCCTAGCGTCTCCAAGTTTCCCTTAGAAGTAATAAAAACAAGCTTTATTTTCCTTTTGAAGAAAATTGTTTACTCCTGATCACGGCATCAAGCTTCCTAAGAAAAATCACTTCACGTAATTAACCCCTAAACCTATACCTGTACATAGTGATCCAAGTCCCGGAATGGCAGGTATTTGAGAAAACTAAAGGTAGTATAAATAAAACAGTAGGGATATAATATTTTTTACTAGCTATCCAGTGGTGGCCTTCACTTTGACCTTGAAGAGCAAATCAAGGTCAAGCCATTTTTTTTAATATGATCCGAAACTTTCGACCCCAAAAATGTATAGAGCTGAAAAGTTCAGTTATGACCTCGTGTGAAAATTATGTTGACCTTAAACTTCCTCGTCAATGTCATCATAAAAAAACCATCGGTTGAAAGGAGTTAATGGATCTTTCCAAATACAAATCCTCATTTCCTTCTCAACTTATTCACCGATAACCTTGAAACTGAGCTTTACCACGACCTTGAAAGTCAAATCAATTTTCTTTAATGATACTCCATATGTTTAACCTCAAACAGATAAAGCTGAAAAATTCAGATATGACTGAGTGTAAATTATTTTGATCTTAAACATCCTCGTCAAGGTCATCTAGAAAAAACCTTATTTGAAAGGAGTTCATCGATATTTCTGAAGATAAAACAATTTTTCTCAGGCCATTCACTGATGACCTTGAAACTGCTCTTCACCACCACCTTGGAGGTCAAATCAATTTTCTTTGATGACTCTATATTTTCAATCTCAAATAGATAAAGCTTTGAAATTCAGACATGTGAAAATTGTAAAAATCCTCGTTTCTAAAGAGTTCATGGATCTTTCTTAAGATAAAACCTCAATTTTTCTCAGGCCATCCATTGGTGATCTTTAAACTGAGCTCTATCATGACCTTGACAATCAAGTCAATTTTGTTCATTGGTACTCAATACTATCAACCACGGAAATGGAACGGAAAAATTCACGTTCAGTTGTAACCATGAGTGAAATTTGTTTCAACGATAAACGTCCTTGTCAAGGTCAGCGTAAAAACATCGGTTGACAAAATTTCAGAGATGTTTCTAGAAACTACAATAAAAACTTCCGGGTGATCTTAAATCTTACCTTGGTGGTCAAATCAAGGTCTAAACACTTCTTTGTATGATGCCCTATATGTTTGATCCAGGAAACGGATAGAGTGAAAAAATTACTTTTAGAGATGACCCTGGCCTGGGACATTTAAGGTCAAAGTAATTTTCATCCAATGCCGCATCTAAACGTTAAATTTCCCGTTATATTCCTTTCAGGGGTTGAAAGTATTGAAACCGTCGACCTTGATTTGACCCTCAAGGTCATGCTCAAGATCAAACTCAATACCACCACTAAACAGCCAGGGAAAAAATCCCAAACTGTACCACTTTACTTTTACCATAGTCCTTGAATATGCCCAAATTGGATATCTTCTGGTGAAATGTGTTATGTTTATTAAAATGTCTTTAAAATATTACCGCTTCCAGGATTTTGCACTAGTGGAGCGCCTCTTGGTTCCCGGATATCTGAGGCCATATCATCTTCTATCAGTTCAAAGTCTATAAAGGGGTCAGGTTCGCCAGTCGGTTGAATATAGTCGCTATCCAGAACAATCGAAGACTGGTCTGAACGCGTATTGCTGCTATGCGGAGCTCTCGAGTGCATTGAGCTGATGGACATTTTTTCTTGAAGCGAAGTTGGCAAGACTTTATACCTAAATGATGTCATTCAATTAGGGTTTAAAAACAATTCTGAAGTCGAAAATTTTATTTTAATTCTTGCCGACACTAAATTCACCAAAGCATATCCAATACTACACAGCAGTGTAACTTCTAATAATAAGAGGGGTTCATGCATTGCATGCGTCATATCTCGCAGCGTGTGCCGAGCAGAAATATTACACTATCAGGGAAATGCGAGACTGTATGGTATTAGATATGATACTACTCAACTTATATAGGGTGTCCCAGAATGTGGACAAGACCTTGAAATTCACTTAGAACATAAAAAGTAGTGGGTCAAGTTCCTGTAAAAATGTCCTAATATGAACCGCGCTGTGTAGATTACCGAATTTTTGAGAATATCCTATCATGACCAATTATTATTCAGGGTGTAGAAAAAATTAATGATATTGCTTATGGTTAGTTCCTCCTGACAATATAAAAAATTAATTGTTTTCTATGGACACCATCAAACTGTCAAATTTGTGTTAAATCATGTAAAGTTATTTGGAAAGTCAGTGGCATAGTTTTTAGGAGCCTAAACCTGGCTAGAGGAGACACCCTGTACATAAGTATAAGTCTACTGAGTTTACAATGGCAGGTAAAAATACCATTTTGGTAATTCTCATTCAATAATAACAAGATTTGTAGACAATTTTGCCCTTCTGTCAAGGTCTAAATTAACCTTGCTACTAATTTATCATAAAAGTATGGATATGGAGGAAATGAGTATTTGACCTTGATTTTCAATATCATGTTAAGGTTATGTTTTTTCATTAAATGACAAATTGAATAGTGTATGAAATTCTATGGTCAGATATGTCCTTGAATAATCTGGCCTTCAAATGAGCTTGAAAGCCAAAGTTGAATTATAATAAGGTAAGGAATCCCAGTAACAAAATACTTTAGTAACATTAGTTTTGGAACCCTGTTCTTTCAGGCGAGTATAGGCATAGCCCTTAAGGGTTCAAGGTAATATCTCACAGAGGACAAATGCAAGATGTTTTACTTTCATGATCCATCATTATATTTTGAATGATCACGGCTATATTTAAGATTCAAATGTGCAATATTCTGATCTATTCAACAGTGGAGTCAGAATATAGGTTGTCTTTTGGAAGAATATAACTGACCTTGAAACTGAATGTTAAAGATGGCTCAATCATATCCATTGATCTGAAATTTTATTTTGTAAACCCATCAGAATGAAAGGATCAGTTGTTGGTGCAGATACTACATACACAAAGTACAAAATTTGCCATATTGGCAGACCAGGCTAGTATCCAACTAGCCTTGATGTTTCATTACAGCATAAGTTAAAACACTCATAAACTGGGCAAATTATGAAGGTTGTCCTTACTTGTCAGTGGGCTTATGGAATAATGCTGCTGTAATGGATCTTTGAATGACACCCTATATACAAAATTCAGCAGAGGTTTACATGTGCAGATATATTGATACGTTTATGTAAACTCTATAAAGAGGTCTTATATTTCCAACCCTTAACTCACAGATTTGACATTGCTTTATATTTACTACCGTAATACCATACCTTTCCTCTAGTTCACTCCTGAGGTTATTCAAGAGTGTCTTTACAGTGTTATAGTCATTGAGAAACAAAGTGCGAATATATTTTCGGATCGTCAGATACTTTAAATAGGTGATCCATCAGCAAAACATAGCGCTTAGCTAAAATGTAACATTTCTCTTGGTCCTCTCGACACAGCAGCAACAGTTCCGCTTTCATTTTGGAAGCTAAATTTTTAAGCCTACGACAGATTTTATGAGTATCTCATTTGGACATGTTTTTGATCCATACTCACTTATGAGATTTGTTGAGGTATTTGAAAACATTGTCTTTTGTCGCCAAAGCGACCAGAGCAGCAAGGCTGTCTGTTATATACAGCGGTATTACCTTTTTATCCATAATTTTGGATACAGAAACCTAACAAGTTATGAGCTCTTCATATCCATATATAACTTAAAAAGAATTTGTTGACAACTTTTCAAATTCTATAAAATGGTAGCGTTAATCTAAGTTCTGTACGAATCATATAATTACCCGGCTTACTTCTTGAAGAGAACCTACATTTCATTATTTAACTTGGAATTTGGAATGAATACAGAAGACATTTATGAAAGATTTCAAATATTTCTGGAGTGTCAAATGTCAAATCACGAACATTTTGACAACTGTCAATTGGAGATATCCCAAATATTCGCAGCAGGGTTGCCGAGCGTGGCGATTTGACGGCTTTAAATGGCGACTAAAATGGATAGCTTGGCGATTGGCTACTTTAATGTCGCCCAGTATCCAGAAAATTTGTCGATTTTTAAGATTTCTGACCAGCGTAGGTTCTGTGCTCTAAGCACAATGGCGTTCAAGGTCAAATGTCATATCAAGATGTCGTTTTCCCGAGCATATCAACTACAAAACATATACGGAGAGAACGCTTAAACCGGTCCCACACGATGTGGCAAATGCCTTCCAACGTTGGACACATGGCCATTCGCTACATCGTGTGGGAGAGCGCTGATGGATTTCATGTGTCCAACGTTCGCCACATGGCTCTTGTCGGTGAATTTGACCTGCGTCAAAGGACGTTACAACGTTAGAAGCAAGGGTCGTTACGCTACCACACGAGATGTCATGTGTTTGGTGGTTTTAGGTTAGAACCAGTAGCGGCGAAAAACATTATTTACTTGTTTGCTGTGATTGTGATGAAATAGTGGGATTGTGGGAAGCATTTTGATTTGAATACCAACCTATTCATAGTAATATATGTTCCGTAACTAACTTTTGAGGAGAAGAATAAAATTAGCATATATACAAAGCATAGGCTGCCATGACAACACTTTTTCCATATTGCTAAAATGTACGTTTCACAGGTGAGTTATGGCAAATAAGGATATGTATCTAAGTGAATTATAAATTATTATCAAGTGCTTACAGTTGTTTCATTATAATGTCCTGTTGCAGTGCAAGACGAATTGAGAAATATAATTAGTTCCATTTCATAACTAACGAAAAAGATTAAATGAATGATAACTCTGAAAGTACTATCAGGATTTTGATGAAATTTTGACCCTAGGTTACTACTATGAAAATTACGAAAAAGCTCTGAAAATCGGTACAGTGGCGGTGGAGCTATCGTCGAAAAAAAAACAAAAACTTCGTTTTTCGACATTTTTGAGGCTTCTGACAGACTTAATTCAAACACCTCACAAGTATATGAGACTGGGTTATTTCAAGAGTGATAAATAAAACAATATAATTAGGAAAGTAACTTTATTCTGGTAGATAAGGTAATGTGGGTATTTGTAATATATGATCATACGGAAACTACCAGAAACCGATGATATCATACTCAACAAAAAACATGTCTGTATGTAAATATTTGTTTGCAAAATGTATGGAAGTCGCGTGATAGTTTGCCGACACAGCTTAACGTCAGTTCGGCGTTAATTTATTTATATTTAACAAAAAATTAATTGGACCATATGAATCGCCCGCCAGGTTGAATGGTCAGTCATATCTTGATTTTCTACAAATTAGTTTGCATGAGCTGCTAGAGGATGTACATTTGGACGTTCGAAGCCGCATGTATTTTCAATGCGATGGTGCCCCATGCCACTTTGCACGGGATGTACGGCATTACTTAGACCATTGATTCCCAAAGTGGTCTATATCGACCCCTAGGGGTCTATGACAACCTGCAAAGGGTCTACGTCAGCGAAAAAAAATTTGGGGGTCCATGAAATGAATATGGGGGTCCACGATAGTGGATCTCAACACATACACTGATAGTACCTATTTACTTACATCATACTATCTTATAATATCAAAACATATACATTATTTATAAAAGTACCTATGAAGTAAAAAATTTATTATATATGTTATAAAATTGTGTAAGTTGTAGGATGTTGGTATTCGCTTTGTGGTCGCAATACATTTTGAACTTGTAAAAACCTGAGAGTCGCAGTTTCAGAGCTTCGCTACCTTGCACTGACTTGTTCAATTCGTCACTCTATAAATACGAATGTGGGACAAATACGTTTATTCGTTTCCTGAATCTTGAAAAGGAAAGTGCTAAGAAAATATTTAAAAAAATATAAACAGATAAGTATATCACACAAATTATAGTGAGTCAGTGTTATTTTGTTTGAGAGTGCTGGAGAAAAGTAAGTACATTATTTTTTATGAAATTTTAGTTTTGTACTCGTAGTTAGCAAAGATAGATAAATTATGCCAATCATGACTTTATTTATTACTAGTTAAATATTCAATCATGCAAAATTACACGAGGACTCCTCAATAGTTTCTTTTTGAAAGTTTTAGCAATCAGTAATATAATTACAGTGCAATCTCCGTAATTCGAGCTAATTGTTGGAAATTTGGCTTCATTCCATCATTGCCGGACAAACAATCGCCTATGTGCCTTTTATGTAACAGTTTTGGGCAATGACGCTATGAAGCCATCTGAACTGCAAGATCATCTGAGAAGATGCCACCCTGATAAAACAGAGAAAGATTTGAAATACTTTCAAACACTCAAAGATAAATTTCAGAAGAGACCTACACTGGACAGAATGTTCGCTTCGACGTCACAAAGAAATGATGATGGTTTGCGGGCGTCTTACAATATCTCGTTACTTATAGCAAAATCCGGAAAACCGCATACTATCGGAGAGAAGTTAATTTTGCCAGCCGTTGAAGAGGTTTTGAAAAACTGTTTTACACAAACCTGCATCTGATATCATTAAAAGAATTCCCTTAAGCAACAATACTGTTGAAAGACGTATTGATGAAATGAGTTCTGATATTGAAAGCTTCTTATGTAATTATTTGCAAACGACCCATTTCTCTATACAACTGGACGAGTCAACTTTACCTGATAATGCAGCATTATTATTGGCATATGTTCGTTTTATTATGAATAAAGAAATCTACGAAGAACGGCTCTTCGCAAGAACTTTGATAACCGACACTAAAGGTGAATCAATATTTCATGTTATGAAGGATTACTTCATTGAAAAAGCAATTCCTTCATCAAATATAATATCAGTAGCTACAGATGGAGCACCTGCCATGGTTGGACGTTATCGTGGATTTATAAGCTATTTAAAACAAAATGTGTCAGGGGTGTTAGCAATACATTGCGTCATCCATCGACAACATTTAGTTGCTAAAAATTTGAGTGTTAGATTGCATGAATCACTTAATTTAGTCATTGATGCAGTAAACCGAATCCAAAGCAACGCGTTGAATACGCGGTTATTTGCGCAGTTGTGTGAAGAAAATGACGAACACTTTCATCAATTACTCCTTCACATTGAAGTACGCTGGCTGTCGAAAGGCTTATGTTTGACAAGATTTTTTGCACTTTTTGAGACTATTTTAGAATTTCTGGATACTAAAGATAAAATTTTAAAATAAAATTTAATGAAGAGGAAAACAGACATCGCCTATTTAACAGATTTGTTTACACAATTTAATATGGTTAATTTGCAATTACAAGGCGACAGTTTAAATTTGATTAAAACAAAGTCCATCTTATCAGCGTTTCTTGCCAGAGTTAAACTAATGAAGCAAAATATTGGACGGGGCGAATGTTCTCAGTTCCCCAATTTGTCACAGACAAGCTGCCAGGAAGACGACGTTTCAACTTACGTTCAACATTTAAATGCCCTCTATTCAGATTTTGAATCTAGGTTTGAGGATATTTTGACTATGGTAATACCACCGTGGATAATTAATCCATATGGTGACATAGAAGAAACGAATGTCATAATACAAAAGGAACTGACTGAACTAAGTACAAACGAAGAACTTAAGGTTCAGTTTAAAAACGGATATCAGCAATTCTGGCTGCAAAACAACATACCCGTTACTTATCCCGTATTATGGAATATAGCGAGGAAATTTTTAATTTCCTTTCCATCGTCATACCTAGTGGAAAGGGGGTTCAGCGCTGTTACCAATCTCCTAACGAAAAAAAGAAACAGACTGGACATCATTAGCCGAGGAGATTTAAGATTAACCCTTACAAAATTGACGCCAAATGTTGATAATTTATTATTAAAGCATCAGGTTCATCCTTCTCACTAAAAATATTGACTTATTGCTTATGTTATTTTATTTATAGTTTATTTTATGTTTATTGGTGTCTGACCAATAAATGCCCGCATCGGGAATAAGTGCCCGCATTGATTTTTTTAAAGAACCCCCCTTTATAGAAAATATTTTTTTTTAATTATTCTGAAAATTCAAGGATAGGTACACACTAAAATTCGTTAATTTTTTGCCTATTTTTAGATAACTTAAACGTATAAGAAGCGGAATTTAATCAAACTAACAGTGAAATTATTGTAGAACATACGTTTATCTTATAATTAATAAACGAACTCGCTTATTGTACTATTTTAAGTAAAACACTTTTTTTTATGATTTGTCACTTTTTTTTATTTTTTTTTTTTCAATGCGGGCACTTATTCCCAATGCGGGCACTTATTGGTCAGACACCTGTTTATTTAATGTTACGTATATTTTACATAACAGATACAAAATTTTATTTTGAGTAGTTTTAATTTAAATTCAATTAATAAATGTATAAATTAACATCTGTTTTTACTTTAAATTTTTAACACTAAACTTCAATACAGTTAGAAATTTAAAGGAAATCAATATCAGGTAAGTAGGGGGTCTACCCAACTCGGAAAAACATGGCAAGGGGTCTACGACACAAAAAAATTTGGGGAACTCTGACTTAGACAGTGCCTTTCCTGGTCGTTGGATAAGTAGAGATTGTCACATAAGATAGCCTCCAAGGTCACCCTATTTAAATCCTCAATTTTTTTTATATGGGGGTTTTATAACGGGATAATCTATACATCTGAATATACAATTGCGCCAACTGCGCCAGAAAATTGATGAAGCAAAATTACTCAAAACTGTGTATTTTGAATTGCAACAGTATCGTTGGACCCGTCGATTTGTTTAGAATTCTTCATTGCATACGTCCCAACAGCGACCTTCTTCAGTACAACTGACACTTTCTTGACAAAATAGTCATTGGTCTTGCAACACTCTGAGATTGCGCGAAGCCATCATTGCAAGTAGGCATTACCGCTCCGAAGGCCGTCCAGCCTCCCAAAACGACAAGCGACCAAAAAGTTATGTGTCGTTTTTTAATTTACCAGATACGTCACCTTCGTTCAACCTTCCGAAAACACCAAAAGCGCTTAAAAAAATGGCGTCAACTAGATCGAGAAAAAAGTCGGTTACGTACAGGATATATTAAACACATTAAACCAGTCAAACAGGCACATACAATTATTCCGTAGACATTCTTTGTCTGCCCTACCGATAGTTACTGTTCATCTGGCAACGTTGTCCCTTTCTGCATCCGCTCGGCATCGCTGCAGCTAGTTCTTTCGTTTGGTGCAAGACCCGTGTGCAGGGCCCATGTATATGTGTTTTCACTTCAGTACAGATAGATGTCAGCCGGACCGGTTCGCCAGGCGCAGAGCATAAATAGCAGGAGTACGCAGATCGAAAACATTTCTCATCAGTTTTAAAGACAAAATGTATGGGCAAATCTGTGATGTGTGAAATATGGCTAATAGGTGCATATAATTACCAGGGTCGAGAGCGTATAAATGTGCTAAGATCCAAAAATATTCGCCCAGTGGCGTACGAACAAAATACGAAAGCTCACCCAAAACTGCTGTAACACACCGGTTAATTGTTATGCAATCTTAGACTAAAATGTATATAATGCATTGTTTATGGATCTGAAACGTGAGAAATAATACTTCGACATTTGAAGAGAACCATGATGTTTGTCATGTGAGAAAATAATGTGACATAACAGTTTGTCCTTGAGATGTCCAAGTAAAGCATCTACGCGTTTGAGGTCCAATAACAAACCATGAGAAAAACCTTGATAAAAAGCTCGTGGTCCATTACGTTGGAGAATATTAATTAGAAATTGGGTCACAGTCCATAGAAGAACTGGAAAGACAATTGTTTGATATATGGGCTAATAAATTTGCCTTCTTTTATAATTGTTATCCTCATTGTGTAGTATTGGGACTTTCTTCGATTTTTCTTTATATCCTGTTTCTTACACATGTTCGGTTAGTGCTAGTTGTGAGGTTTCTCCCTTTGTTATAGAGGCTTTTCATTCTTCAATTCTACACAGGTCTTGATGTTTCACCGATATAGCAAAACACAGTAAAATGAAAGGAAGTCTCAATATTGTACAAGTAGGATGACAACTCCAAAAGAAAGGTAAAGCAATCAGCCTATATAAAATTAAACAACAATTGTCTTTCTAGTTCTGTGGACTGCGACCCAATTTGAGTGAAAAATCTAATTGGTATTCTCCGACCTAACTAATGGACCATGGGTTTTATACAGGTTTTTTTCTCATAGTTTGTTGTTGAATCTCAAACTTTGCCATCTCAAAGCCACACTGTTGTGTTACATTATTTTCTCACAGGACAAACAAGATGGTTTCCTTTAAATGTTGAAGTATCATTTCTTCTCAGATCCATAAACAATGCATTTTCAATACTTTAGTCGAAAATTGCATAACAATAAACCGGCGTGATACGACAACAGTTCAGGGTGGGTTTTCGTATTTTTAGAAGGGCTTTTGGCGTTTTCGGAACAATGGACGAGGGTGACGCATCTGGTACATTAAAAAACGCCAGATAACCTCACACTCACTTGTCGTTTCGGAAGGCTGGACGTCTCGTTGGGAGCGGGAATGCCCTGGTGGTCCTGGGCCATGCTGGCTCTACGCCTTGCCATCTTAAAATTTAAACTGATACCTTCGCGCAATCTCAGCATGCTGCAGGACCTTTCAGACCTATGTAGTAACACAGTATAGGAATGTGAAAATGAAACGAAAAAACAAAGGAAGCGTCACCAGGAAGACAGATAAATAAAATATCTATGTAGTCAAAAAAGTGACAATTGTACTTAAGAACACAATACACTGTAAAGAAGAATTTATCACCGCATAACATGTGGTTTGATGGGTCAGACAAACATGGGGGATTTTCAAGCGTACTATCGGGTATGGCATGAACACTTCGGTTTTATTTTCTAGAAAACAAGAGTAGAGTCGAGAACTTTCTATGGTGAGAGCGATACAGGGTGTCCTCAAAGTTGGACTTTATAGAGCGTGTAGGTCACGCAATAACAAGTAAGTTTTCCTAAGCACTATTCGTAGTCCAGTGATGCCCCGGCATAACAACGATGCAGCGCGGCAAAGCGGCAGCCGCCTAAGCGTTGCAATAGCTATTGGTCATTCTGCCATAAAACTACAAACAACTGCAGGATTCGACATGATAGAACTCAGGCTCGGGGTATCGCCGGCACGCCGACGCCGGCAGTTATTGTATTCGGTGCATACATAGCGCGTGGCGTGTTTATACGTTAGCATGTCGCCTACGGATAGAGCAGATGAAACTGAGAATATTTCACCCAATGCTGCCTTCAGCCATGCTTCCTTTTCAATGATGTATCCTCCCAGAAAACGTGACAAGAAGGGACATTTGATTATTCAGGCAAAAGAAATTGTCCTTAACGTTTATAGGAGCATCCTAAAATGAAAATTCATGATATTGAAAGACGTGTGGCGAACAAAACAGGGTTATGTCCTAAGACAATGTTTAACATTGTTAAAGAATATAAAAAAAGACAAAAAAATGTCACCACCACACAACAGGCTGCATTACACGAAGCTGTTGGATACAGTTGACAACTTTGATCGGAATGCCATTAGACGCAAAGTCCATCAATTTTTTGAAATGCAGGAACTTCCCACCATAGACAAAGTATTACAGGAGGTTAATAGTGATGCAGACTTACCTACTTTCACAAGAACCACATTCTATAGTTTACTCAAAGAACTTCATTTTGAGCATAGAAAACGGGGCAGAAATCTAGTATTTTGATGGACAGCCAAGAGATTATTTTATGGAGAAGAAATTATTTGAATTCAATCAAGAAATACCGCGATCAGGGCAGGAAGGTTCATTACGTGGATGAAACCTGGATAAATGCAGAACATACAAAACGTAAAGTATGGGCTGACTCTACAATTAAATCAGCAAGACAAGCCTTCTTAGATGAACTAACCACTGGCCTAAAAAATCCATCAGATGCATGTATCTAACCAATTCGTCATTTGTGTTGTAAAAATGGTGTCAAGTAGACTGAATCTATGAGCCTACGCTGAGAACTTAGCTACACTAAACTTAGCTATATCTGGTAGATTTAGAACCAACATCTGTTAGATACTCTGCTTGTATTATTATTAGTTTTCTTGAATACTATATGAAATAATTATTTCCAGAAAAAGGAAAACGATTTGTTATATGTCACATTGGCAGTGGAGATGGCTTTGTGCCCATTGCTTTATGGGCATTTGAGTCAAAGAAAACGACCGACTATCATGAAGAAATGGACGGGAGTTCATTTGAACGATGGTTTGAAGAAACACTCCCAAAGCTTGACGACAATGCCGACATTGTACTTGATAATGCTGCATACCACACTAGAAAACTAGAAAAAATTCCCACAATGTCCACAAGAAAGGAAGACATTCAACAATAGTTCCTATCAAAAGACATTAATTTCAATGAAAATATGGTCAAAGCAGAACTTATATATGTATCTAGTCAGGCAGCACAAATATAAATATAATCTTACTGTTATTGACGAAATGGGTAAAAACAAAAATAAGGCTACCCCCTCATCACTGCGAATTAAATACCATTGAAATGATTTGGGCAAATATAAAAAACTATGTGGCTTCAAACAAAAGAACATTCAAATTTTCTGACGTGAAAAATTTGTTTTATGAAGCTGTCAACAAAGTCATGGTAAACCATTGGAAAGATTGCATCCGTCACGAGACAATCGAAACAAAGATGTGGGAGCTTGATATTCAAATTGAACCTGTAATAATTAATATTAACCATTCGGAAGATGATTCAAGTACTTCCAGCGAATAAAGAATTATGAAAAATATGAGCACTTTTTTCTATAAAAATAATAATTTATTTTGTTAGATTATTCCGAGACCATTGAGTAAAATACGGACCTCTACAATATCGCTTTTGGGAATGTTGTATTTTGTCTGGGCGTAAATGGACTACGAATGGGATATAGTAGGTAACACATATACCAAAGCCCTAAGATAACCGAGATATCAAGTTCTGAATAACTCTAAATGGGCTAGCCTCATCTCCCCCCGTGGAAGGTATGATATTTTGTGGCTCTATGTGAGTCAGTATCCAAATCAGGTGCCCCGCGTTGTGAAGGATAACCTAGTTTATAAACAAGTCGCATTTGAAAAACCGAAATTTTATATAACGTAGTTATCGATTTGATGTTGGTTTACTGTGAAAGTCTTCAAGAGCATATTGATACTCCGCGAATGTATTCAAAACGTTGTCCTCGATGTTTACATCAGAGCTGCATAGGTTAGTTTATACCGTGCAAAAGACATCTGGGTGGACGCAGTATAAGACCTAGACAGCCCAAAATGTTGCAAATTTAAGAAGGGGTAAACAAACTCGTGTTTTTGAATCGAACAGCGACAACTTCAAGCAGTGTTTGCAAACAAAACATGTGACAGGGCAGTACTTGAAATTCGTTACGTTTTACTTTTTCGGTGCTGATTTACCGCAAATTAGCTTTGTTGTTTCGAACCTAGTTGTTTCTGGACACAATGTATACTAGCAACCAACAAAAAATAAAATAAACATAAAGTACTCAGTACTAAGAACAATTTCATCACAAACATAGAGGCCACGGCCGCCCTTGAAATCAGGTTGGACCTTATTTGCATATTTAGCACGATTTTGTTTACAATTTTGATGATTTTGGGAGGCAGGTACACTTTCGCAAAAAGTTATCTATGGCCAATGATCGCGGCCCGCGCTGAGAAAAATTGCTGCGGGCATCTATGATCACAAATAAAATTGTATAAGGTTCAGTTAATTGAGCACAGGTCACCCACTTTTCTCTAAACAGAATATATGGATGTACTTACATTTCTGCGCTGTCCTTGTAAGTCAGTGGCGGATTTTTAAATATAATTTTCTCTCGGGCCGGGAGACCCTGCGGCGTTGTGGTCGTTGTGTCCCCAAAACCAGGGTGCGACCTCTTCGGGTTACGGACACAACCGGAAACCCTCTCAAGAGGAGACACGCGTAGAATGTGAGCCGGAATTACGGCTCCCCAATCTATGGACGCCAGTTCGTGTGGCAAACTTTGCCCAGTCCGAGGGACGCGCCTTCGGACGCCTGTTCGCCCTGGCGCTGGCGCGCGTACACGTGCGACTGGAGGTGCATCCCCTTGAGAGTCGTCGCTACTACCTTTATTGCTTGATGATTGCCATCTTGATCCTTGATTTTTGCTTTTTCGCTTCATGTTTAACCTTGATAAAGAATAAAACAAAATTTTAGTCATATGCTAGAAATGCATTGCCCTTAAGTTCCCTGAATCAAAAAGTTCAATGCGCGTCAACAATAACAGACAAGCACAGGGTAGGGTTCAGAAATTACGTTAAGAGTCGTTATTTTGATTTTTTATTGACGTAATAAATTACAAAAGTATGTTTACATATATAAATCATTAGTAAGTAAATCACGTTAGCCACCATCATAGTCCAGGTCATTATTTATTAAACAGTTAGCAGTATATCAATATAATATTGTATCTGTCAAGTTGCTATCATCTTACGGAAATAATTTAGAAGAATAATGTTTATCCATTGTTCCAACTTTTTGGCCAAAACCTACTATACTACTATACAATAAATTATTGTTCCACCTTTGCCAGTTTGTGCAATATAATAAAATACCTTTTCATAATAATGTAGTAAAAATAATTTTAAATATAGTCACAATAATTATTAATACGACCTCAACTTCGACGGCACTTCATGTTTTTATATTTGAATTCAGCGCCCAAAATTACATAATTACATAATAAAAAACGGGAATTTTGCCTACAAATTACGGGTGTACCACAATCGCATCCAGTTACCACTACCCGATTTTAGCTTAGGGCCGTATCATCAGTCGTCCCTACAATTGTAGGATGCCTCTATGGCCTCCTTGATTTTCATATATAGTTTTCTATTGTTCCGTGCGCTCTATTGTGAGCAAATATCTATTTGCATCAAATTAATCATGCTTTTGATTTACACCATCCGTTTTAACAGCATTAAATTTCCTGCAATTCAACAAGAAAACATAAATTCACAAAAGGAGAGAAAACTATGAAAATCAAGAAGGCCATAAAGGCGTCCTACAGTTGCAGGAGCGACTGACGATACGGCCTTTAGTAACAGCTGCCTCACAGCCTGCACCGAAATGTTCACGGACGATAAAGAAATTTAACTTAGCCAACTATATATGCCAAATAGCGCCATCTATGAGACACTTGCCTTTTCAAAGCAGGATGGCGAAGAGGGAAAACATAGTTCTGGCAAATTCTTAGAGATGGTGCGAGGGTATCTCATTTCATCTCTGACAATTTTCCAAACGCAGAAGTACAATACATGATTGGCAATCTTCAGAATAGCATACGTTAAATAATAGGATGTACTGGAGGTACAAATTGAAATAAACGGCGTTTTTACGGCGATTTTACCACACTAACTAGCAACGTTGGAAGTTGATATAGGTTTTCAAAGTTCCTTTTGTCCTTGAACCTTTGTTTCATAGGTGCTATGGTTAAATAAACTCTTTCAACCAAAATTGAAACTATTTGATACACAGAGCGATAAATTAGCATTAAACACCATTTCTAATCTTAATTGTCTGACAAGTTAATCAAATATGTCGATATAGCATATACACTGGAAACCAAATACCACTGATGTCGTAATGTGTACGAGAGAGAAGAGCCGATATGTATGTTAGAAAGAGTGCCTCGATTGCTTCCGTGGCCTCGTCACTCGGGTTGCTAGGCACTGAGGTGCTTCTATCTCTTTCTAACATACATATCGCACGCTTCTCGCGCTTCTCTCTAGTACACATTACAACGTCAGCTAAATTTGAATCTCACCGTATACCATTTATAATCCTAATTGAAACAAAAAGGACCCTCCAAAAACCTAGGCAGTCATATGAATAGATGGTACGACAGAACTAAAAAACCGCTGAGTTGTACCTACCAGATTTTGCAATAAAATCAGAGCCTTTTGAGGATTTTTCTAATGAGAAATACATAAAGACTATATAACATAAGATTGTAAGAAGCACTCAATCAAATTAACATGATTCGATTTTAAAAACTCACCAACTTCTAATAACTCCTTTGTCCTGAAAAAAAAAATAATCAAACATTTAATTTTCTTTATTCTAACTCATATTTAACACAAAGCTCGAAAAATTATGAATTCAACAAAGTACAGTTTTATTATACAATAATGCCTATTGCCTTTTTTCAAAGTGTGGTGATGGTAACACTTTCCAGCTATACCATTAGATATAATTGTTAGTCGTAAATTGCAATTAGCTGTAACTGTCAATTACAAATCGCAATTATCTATATAGGGTGTACCATTTTAATTGTCTCTAAACTACGCCTCCTTTTAAATTAAAGTTGTTGGTTTTTGAGGGACAAATGACGATGATCTTGGCCTTGACATTGACGACGGTGTTCAAGATCATTTTAAGGTCAAGTGAATATTTTCAAATGCAACCCCCTTTTTTGCACCGCAGTAGAAAACAGGAGGAACTTTTACGTTACGCATATATGCCCCAGTAAAATGTTCGACAGCATAGTTGTAAGGTTTATCCAAAGATGACCTTGACGACCTTCAAGGCCAAGTCTACGCTCAAATGTGACCTCTCGTCACGTTAACCTTGAATATTATTTGTTAAGTAATTCCTGGGTTTGTATGCCAAAATTGCAGAGAACAACCTTGGCATACCTTAACCTTGAAAGGTCATGCCCAAGGACATGTTCCAGGCCAGGGTCATCATCATTTAACCTTCAGAACCCTAAAACTTTTTTCTGGGATGTGTAGTTTTTGAAATATTCAGGTAGGGCGATTAAAATTTGACACCCTGTATAACTCAGTTGTGAATGATGATTATTTATGCAACATGTAGTTGACAATTATAACCTATATTTTTCTCAATGTCCAATAGATCATTATCGTTAGCAAATATAAGTTATATCTAACTGCAACTTGCAACTAACAATTATAAAAATGAGAGAGATCTCCCTTTCATGCTTTTATATACATTAGATCAAAATGACATCCTAGAAGATCTAAACTCCACTTAAAATAACTCACCTAGTATGAAACGCCTAAATTGTTCCTTCTGATAATGTCTTCAATGAATCCTGTAAAGATAAAAATATTTAAAATATCTTTAAGGGTATATTGTAAGAAGGAACCGATTCGATAGGGACAACTGTCATGAGGAATGTAATAAATTGATAATACATAACAACCCTTATTACATTTTTTGTTGTCTGTAAAGTCTAAATTGTAATTAGGGTGAATGTACCACTACCAGTAATCGGACAAATCTTATATTATTGGGAAAACGTTATTTGAAGTCCTATAGGGTGAATGTACCAGTAGTCGTACAGTTTAGACAAAAATTGAATACAAATAATTGAAGACATTGATACTGCAATCGAGCTGTTAGATAATGATATGAAAAACGTAATTAATTGGTTAAATGTGAATAAACTCAAACTAAACACAAACAAAACAAAATATATACTAATACGAAAATCTTTAGATGAAAATACGATAAATCTTACGATTAATCATGAGAAAATTGTGTCACTGGAATCATTTAAATATTTGGGCATATACGTAGAGTGTAAATTAAAATTGAAGGGCACTATGAATATATTATTTCAAAAATATCCAAAACGATAAATTACTTTTAAACATTTTCGCATAGCCTAAGCGTTTATTTTAAAAAAATTGTGTACAACACTTTCTTCCTCATTTGTTATATTGTTCGACTATTTTGTTCACTGCAAACGTAACTGTATTTCCAAAATTACAAATACATATTACAAAATAAAGCTATGAGAACCATCTTAAATATAAAAATAAATATACCATAATAAATTCTATGCTGAAAGAACTACAATGGTTAAATATCAAAAATCATCTTCTATCAAATCAATTGGAAATTTTATTGTATTGAACAATGAATACCACAGTTATTCTACTAGAGGTAGTATAGACTTTCATTTACAAAATTGCAGTAGCAATATAACGAGCAAGTCAGTATTTCAAAAGGGATTGTACGAATTTAATAAATTAAGTAATGATATCAAGATGTGTGCCAGTTTGAAAATGTTCTAGGAGGAATTGACAAAATATCTCATGGAAAACCAGAATTCATACTAGAACATTTTTGTATAAAAATATGTAGTCTTGAAGACATAATATATTATGTGATATACTGTGTAACATGGATATTATGGACATTGTAGGATTAATGCTAAATAAATCTAAAACAAAGTGTAATTACGAATTTTGTGTTCAAGATAACACAACTAATGCTTTTGGAGGTGATCATATATGTTATTAACTCTTCGCGGATAACAAATACATTGCTTATAGATATTCCTGTGATTTTATAAAAAAATATTAATCAAAATTTTAGACAGAACCGTTTTCAAAAATTTGTGATATAATAGACATTTCAAATCAGCTGTCATTAAGAGTTAGAGAAAAACAAATTAACCACACTCATACTGAGTCCATTTAATATAGATATTTTTATCAAAAATACATACAAAATAGGTAAAAATGAACAAGAAACTATTTGTTTCCCTGGATCCGGTCCTATACTGTCGACTTTGAACTACCATACTGTTTACATATTTCAAGCAATTTCCCAACATTTCTCACAGCTTCGACTGTCTCCTATGAAAAATTTATTTTTTTCTTCATTCCCGGATGAAGTGGAAATATAACATTTTATTTCAGTCTCGTGGAAAAATGGCGGGAAAATGGAAGTGGCCGGTTATTGGGATGCTATGAAAATTCGTTCATTCCAGTAGTCGGACTCAATATCACTGGCCATAATCTATCATTTGTTATCTTTCACTGTCCGTCTAAAGTTTAACAGTTTGATAGCTTCTATTTTTAAAGAGAAAAATATAAATTGATAACGTCATTCTGACTAGTGTGAGGATCCCATCAGCAGCCACTCCAATTTGACCTCAAAATGTTAAAATAACATATTTGGGTTTATTTATTTCGTAAATTTTGAATGCCTTCTGCATATGTAACAAGTACAGTATTTATAAATATTGTAGCGTTTTTCTGGGTTCTTTTGGGTGTGGATTAAAACACTGGATTCCACAAAAAGAAATGCACTAATTTATTTAACTTGACTAGATAGAACATTTATGTATACCAATATTTATATCTGACTACGAATTATTATGTCGCGCCATTCACTGAACTATACTCTGCTTCCCTCTCCCGGCCGTCGACCTATATAGTCCGCATCGCAGGTACTCGTTGATTCGAGAAGGTTACGGTGAGCCACATAGCGACAGTCTAGAATCTTCGAGGTCACTTCGCGTCGATCACGAAGGAAAGTCCCTGCATGGTCCTCAACAGATGTCGCCATCACCTAAGGAGAGTCTGGCGCGGTCCCCAACAGATACTTGCCTTTTAAAGTTTATGTCACTCACTACACAAATGACACAAACTGAAGAATCGAATGCATACTGTTTTCAACGCGCTAATACTGTGGTCAATATGATGTGAAATTTTTGTAACCTGTTACAAATTAGTTGATAAATCTGGTACCAATTACCAGCAAGTATAGGATTTCAAATATTCAAGTTTTTACCAATAGTATAAAATTTGTCCAACTACTGGTAGTTTCCGGGTTACTGATACATTTACCATATTTAATAGTAATTGGTACCAGACTTAGCAACTAATTTGTGAGGGTTTGCAAAAATTTCAGATTCATAGTTGTCACATTGACGCGCCAAAAATAGCAGACATTCGACTCCATTTTTGTAGGATGTATACTGAGGGATAAACTTTAAAGGTAAGTGAAATGGTCAGTTGACAATAAAATGCTGTTACTGTTATATATGTTATATATGCAGAAGACATACAAAATTGCGGGATTGTTATTAGTCTATATTTTACTCTCTAATAATGGAGAATATCAGACTTAAATGAACCGAAATGAGTAAAGCCTCAATCAGTAGACGAACAGCAAAGGATAAAAAAATAATGAAAATTTTTTCTAGCATTCTAGTAATTCCGTATATTAAGTGAAGGTAGTTCAAAGGAGGCAGTTGAAAAATTCTGTGAAATTGTGTGAAATGCACTACTCAAAAAAATTAAGCGAGCGAGAAAAAAAATCCATTTTACAGAATGTATTTCGGTGAAAATCGTCGTATCTAGACTCTAAAAAATGCGTTTTGAAGCTACAAAATTTTGTTTTTTACGTTTTTTAGGCAAAAGATTTTAGGAGCAACGGTTCTCATGCAGTTCTAACAGATAGCACAAGAATTTTTTTTACAAAACTCGCATTATTTTTAATCCACGGCCATCATATGGAACAGGTAGCCGGTTAATTAAGCTTCAATATCCTGTTTTTAAAATCCCCATGCTAGGATACTTTTGTCATCGAGCACTAATATCTCGGTTACAAGTGATCACACAGAGAATGCAAGAATATTTGCCAAAACTGGAATAAACCTCCTATCAGACTTGGTTGCAATCTTTGAGGATTTTTTTTTGTTTCCCTATTGTTGGTTTTAAAAAAGTCAAAAAAAGTTGGTTTTTGCATTGTTTTGGAAAATCAACCGCATTTTTGGGACTGGTAATGACAAGGCTAACGTTTTTAGGTTTTTTTTATACCTCAATGTATCCCTAATGAACCTGCATGATGGCAGAGTTATTAGGCATATATTGAGGTTTAAAAAACCTAAAAACATTAACCTCCTAATTAGCAGTCAGAAATGTGCGGCCGATTCTCCAACAAAGGCAAAAAGTAACTTTTTTGAAAATTCTAAGATGAACATGAAAGAAACAAAAAAATCCTCAAAGACTGCAATCAAATCTTATGGGAGTTTTATTCCAGTATTCGGGAATACACCTACATTCTCTGTGCGACTACTGGTTACCGAGATATCAATGGTCGATGGCAAAAGGATCCTTTTTCATTCAAAGTGAGATATCTCCGCGCCAAATGATCATATCGAGATTTTTAAAAAAGGATATTGAATCTGAATAAACGCGCTGTCTGATACACGTGCTGGCCTGACAGAAAAAAAATTAGCTCAAGCCTGTGGACTAGAAAGAAGAAGGCAAAATGTTTGCAAAGAAATGTCTTCTGCTATCTGTTAGAATTGCATGAAAATGTTCGGCTAAGAATCTTAAAGCATTAAAATGCTTTTTTCAAAGTCTAGATACAACCATGTTTCAACAAAATACATCTTGTCAAACATCACCGGAAAATTTGGATTTTTTCTTGCTCCTTTTGAGTAGTATAGGTGTATGTGGACGCTATAGTACTTCAAAGTCGACAGTGCACAACCAATTCAAAGGAAAAATTAGTATCTTGTTTATTTTTACGTAGTTATGTAATTTTGATTAATATATGTATACTAAAAACGATTTAATATAAGTGTATTCAATTTCATGCTACTATTCTACTATTATAAATTGTTGAATACAATTCTGTCTAAAACTAGACAATCAAATGAAACATTTGTTCATGAAACAAAAGAGACGTACTCTTACGCAGATGTTTAATTCAGCGATAGCTCATGCTAATTGTCAACTCCGAGGAAAACTGAAATCTCGTTGAGACATTCGTTATTGACATAATGAAGCAGAAAGACAGAGTTAGAAGGACACAATAGGGCACTGCCACTACTCCCCTAGATAGGTAGAATAAGAGAGGCAAAATCGAATGTCGCTGAAGCCACAATAAAGGCGGCACAAGGGACCCCATCTACGATGGATAAAGCCGCAAGGTAGTACCGCAGATGGCACACGGTCTAGAGAAGAGGAGATTTTAGTGTGAGGCTCTCACACCAGCTGAGTTGCCCAACCGGCAATGCGCCGTTGCGTGCGGTAGGTACATTTCCTTCTCTCTAAAAAAAATCAAGTTCGTCACCATGCGATAAATAACGATATTAGCCATGAAACACTTTGAGAATCCACACCCCCGATAGCATTAAATATTTATTAAATATTTTTCTTATATACATATTCATAAAATATTCATTTTGATATTTTTGTAGTATATATAATTATATATTTTTTCCAAATATTTAGAAAATATATGAGGAAAGATTTTTAAATATCAATTTTATATTTTGATGAAATATCTAATATTTTTCGTAAATATGTATTCAGGAAATATATAAAGCAACAGATTTTCAAGCATTAATCTGATACATATTTTCAGTGCATATATAGGAAATTCTTCATTGGTTATTTTAGCAAAATCTGTAGAAATGCTTTTATAAATTTGGGTTTATAACGAATATTCATTCTAGATATATGGTAATAGTTTAATTTGCTAGAAAAAGCCTCTTGAAAATCCGCTCCCCTGAAAAAAAACATAGTAAATACGAAGCACTATTGAATACATTAGTAGGCTTTTGTTTGAGAGATATTCTCCCGAACTACTCTTGAAAGTGTATTTATGGGAATATAAAATGCAGTGGAACAATATTGGTGCTGAGCACTGCTGGGTTACTCCGAGAAGCTCAACATGGACCACCTAAAAGAGCACATTTCGGCTCTGTACCTACGACCTGACCGTTGAGACTACCCTCTTCATTTACAGCATTGTGAGTGGTGTATCCCCCCTTTCCTCTCGACTTTACTTACCCCATTCTAGCATCCCAACCCCCACGCCTATGAGTATCCCCCTCCCGGCGCCATGGCTAGCCGGCAAGTGGCGAGCTGGCGAGTTTCTCGCTTGTTCTTCAGTACGCTATATTTACAGCAAGTGAGCGGTGTTTCGTGAGTGCGCAGAAGTGACGCGTGAGAGCTAACGTTGTGTAACTTTTGTATTAGGATTAAGATAATCTCGACAAGGTAACATCACACCTATGAGTAAATGTAATTTTTCTCTGTTTTAGATATTATAGTAGCAACATTCGATTCTCAACACGGCTAATTAATCTACGACATTTGGCCCGAGCAGCTCCGGACCTTGATCCGATCGGACACATGAATTGATCCGACCGACTGATGAATTTGGGGCCCGACGGGCTGCAGAATTTGGCTCGACCGGCCACAGAATTTGGCCCCACGGGCCGCACATTTTGGTCCGACCACCGACTAAACCGGGCCCGATCGGACGAAAAATTGACCCAACCAACCGCATACTTTGGTCCGACCGGCCGCATACTTGATTTGACCAACCTATGACGAATCACAGAGAGCAGTTATCTGGTTGAGACTCGAATTGCTTACAAGGCAAGCAATAATTTGTGATATATCTTCAGATGGCAACTCCAGCTGAATTTGTTACGCTGGGCGAGCTGTTCCTTAGAAACTGTGGAAATGGAGATGAAGAGGTTTTTGAAAAAATCAAGCTCTTAATAGAAGACACTTTACCAAACGGCTGACGGTCATGGAAGGTTACAGACTGGTCAAAGGAGGAGTTATTAGGCAAAAAAATCGACTATAAGGTCCTCAATAATATTAGGTTTGCGTTACCAACCTTAGAAATTTTTCACCCAGATTCAGCATCTGTGGGGGAGAAGACCTACAAAAACATCAAATTGGCTCTCTTAAATTGGGATATCTGCAGAGGGTTAATTTTGAGCCCTCATCAGTTAGCAGCAAGACTGCGAGTATCATCCACCCAAGCGGTGGAGGAAGTAAAGCCCTCGTTGATGTCCCGCGATCAAGTTTCGGAGGCGCTTTTGACGGACGCGGAATCTCACATCTCCCAGTAGAAAAAGAACCAGGTCCTCAATGTCCAGTTCTAGCGAATTTTCCTCAAGTTCCAGTAAGGCCATTAGCGAGGCACTTCGACCGGTCAAGCGGCCCAGAAACACAGAACGTCAGTTATCCCCGAATCATGACAACACTGAATCGAGACTGAGCAAGCTGGAAATAAAAGGAATTCAAGCGACACTGTCAGCTGGAGGGCACCAAGCCCCGACCTGAACTTGCCGTCCGAGGCAGAAGTAAACAATCCACACGATTGGGACATTTTCTCCCCCGTGACAAAGGAAACCGAACCAACTATTCCTAGAGCTGAACAGCTAATTGAATTGCAGGGCATAGCATGTCAACGATTTGGGGAGGCTTCATGGAATAAAATTCGTTATAATGGAGTCCATAGGAAAATACTTGCATCTCCAGTCTTCAACTGCCTTCGAGTCAACCCAATACTATTTACAATGCTCAGACGGATGGTTTGAGAGACTCACTGGTAAAAAGTGACGTTTGGCACTATGGTACACGGCCTATTACTACAGCGAGCTAAAATACAAGAGTCGCTGAAAAAAGTAGCAGAAGAGCACCCTGAAGCAGGGGAAGGCTAACTTAAGATACTGGCATCAGATAGCGGTTCGAAGAATTTCCGACGATTTGCTTCAGTACATGTGTGGTAAAAGAGCGGAAATCATCGAAGCTAGACGAAAGCTCTACGAGCTAAAATCCACATATTATCGTCCCATACTGAACGAAATTCCACCATCAGGAACTTTTCTGTGGGATGAGGAGACACTCCAGGAGGCCATTAAAACCCACGGAATTTCAAAGTTCTCTTCCATTCAAAATCTTTCTTACGGACCACATTGGGCGAGAGAAGCACCTAAAACAAAATTATCTCTCGGACAGACAAAAAAGCTCCATCAAAGCCCATCAAAGAAACCCGTAAAGCTAGATGCAAGGCTTAATAAATCTTATAAAGATAAGGACTGTGATCTTCCTTCAAGGAACGCAACAGCTCTGAAAAGAGCCGGCGTTTTTGATCCAGTCAAAGTTTTTCAAGCGGGGCAGCTAGGAAAGTATACTTCAACATGGCGAGAACTAGGAGCCCCAAAAGCTGTTTCAAAGGTGCTCAAAGGCTATGCGATACCATTTTTAGGGAAACCTCCGTCGACAGGATTAACAATGGAAAAGTTATAAAAATTCTAGACACCACACACTCCGCCAATTTCCAGGGAAATAGCAAACCTCATAAGCCAGAAGGCTCTAAGAAAATTGCATTCAAGAACAGGTTTCGTGTCAAGGATGTTTCTAACCCGAAAGCGGATGGCTGTTGGCGCCCAGTCCTGAACTTGAAAAGACTAAACGAGTATGTATCGACTCAGAAGTTTGGCTTGTTGAACCACGGGAAGTTAGCTCTGTTTATTCAACAAGACAATTTTATGGTAAAGGTAGACCTGCCTCAAGCTTATCTCCATGTCCCAATCAAGAAAAGGCACTGGAGATATTTGGCAATATATTTCCGGGAAACGATCTACGCAATGGCGGCGCTCCCCTTTGGACTAAGTTCAGCCCCGCAAATTTTCGCAAAAATTACAAATTGGATAGCAAATCTGCTCCGTCAAAAGGGTATACGGATAATAGTTTATTTGGACGACTTTCTGATAGTAAATCAAGACGCAGCGAACCTGAGACAACAAGTACAGCTGCTACTAAACACACTTTCAAGATTGGGCTTCATCGTGAATTGGAAAAAATCAGTAACGGAACCCACACAAGTTCTAACCTACCTTGGAGTAAATTGGAATACAAAAGAAGACCAGAAAAGCTTAAAAGAGGGACTTGGAGCTGGAGGCAAGCAAAATGCATACTAGGAAAAATGGAAGTCGCATCGTTCGTGATTCCTCTGGCTCGTTTACGTTGGAGGTTGCAGCGAGGTCTGAGAGAACTTCCAGAAATTCGCCCCAATCATCAGATTCCGATATCGCCACAAATAGCCCAAGTTCTTTGTTGGAGGTCGAACAGTCTAAAACAAACCAGCCCAGTTTACTCAGAAGAACCAGAGGTCCATCTCATCACGGATGTCTCCGACACGGGTTGGGGAGCTCAGCTGAGAGACAACCTAGTAGCACGACCATGGAAAGCACCCCAACGGCAGTGGCATATCAACAAGAAAGAGATGTTTGTTATACGAGTATACCTAATGATGGAAAACAACATTGTACATCTGAGAAACAAATCAGTTCTAATTCAGACAGACAACAAAACAATAGTATCTTATCTGAGACACCAAGGAGGAACCAAATCGATAACACTTCTAAAACTGACATAAAATACCTTGGAACTAGCGAACCAACAAAACGTGACGTTGAGAGCAGATCACATTCCAGGGAGCTACAATACAGTACCGGATCACCTGTCCAGAGGGAAGGGACTACCGGATTGGCACCTATCGAGTCACGTTCAAAAGATGATATTCAGGAAGTGGGGAACGCCATCCATCGATCTATTCGCAACAGAAAGATCCGCGATGACTGCTCGATTTGTTACACAGTTTCCATGCCAAAAAGCAGAGTTTATGAACGCGTTTACGAGGACTACGAGCTTGCATGGATCTTCCTTCCACCTCCCATGATTCCGCGGGTCCATCAGCATTTGGATCGATGCAGACGAACGTTCATTCTGATTTTCCCATGATGGGGCTTTTGGCGACCACCCCTCAAGAAAAGAGCTACAGACCCACCCCGGATAATAGCGAACCTACAGGAACATCTTTTGGATCTGCAAACAAACCGGCCGCCACAGGGAGTCGACAACTTAATCCGTCGGATAGCGAGGTCAGGCTATTAAAGGAGTCTTGGCGAAATTCGAGCCTAAAAACATACTCGACGGCGTGGAAAACCTGGGCTAAAAGCAAGGAGGTGTTCATCAATAACCCGAGAGCGATCGACGTAGCCAAATATTTGTGTCATCTGCACATTTCGAACAAGTTTGCTCATGCAACAATTTTAGTCCACAAGTCTACGGTTACGACGTTTGCAGGGCGCAAGAAATCAACAACAACCCTTTAGTGATACAAATACTCAAAGGGATTGCGAATTCAGAGCCACCAAAACCTCCGCCTAAAATTTGGGACATCAATCAACTGCCAGAATGGATACGATGTCATCCACCAGACATCAACAACTTATTCCAGATTTCCAGACACTTCGCTATACTTCTACTATTATCGTCTGGAAGGAGGGTCCACGATCTTACACTTCTTCGAATAGATAAGGGCAATTCCGAACAATCAGAAGAAGTATTTTTTTGGTATCAGTACGGTTCAAAGACAGATGGGCCAAGCAATAGACAATCAGGTTGGAAACTGCAGAGAAATGCAGATTAATTATGGGACGTGGTGACCTGCCTAGCAAATTATAGACAGGTTTCAGATGTGAGGAGGTCTTCAAACAACACATTTATTCTGTCCTTATTTGTCACAACTCGAGGCCGAACGGGACCTGCTTCACGGTCGGTCATAGCAGGTTGGGTTCCAACAGCGCTATTGGCAGCTGGAATAGAAAATGCAGCAGGCAGTACCAGATCAGCAGTAGCTACAGCAAGGCACAGTGACAGTTTACCTCTGGACGAAGTGTTAAAGAAAGGAAACTGCTGAGGATCCAGTAACATTTTTAAGCATTACTACAAAGAAGCCAAAAAAAGCTCCAGACGGTGTTGTCAAAAGAGCGGTACCAATATTGAGTTCCTTTATTCCTGTTTGATGTAAACAGATAATCTAGCTGTGACATAAGTTTTTTTTTTTAAAGACTAATAAGTTTAGTTTTATGTTACTTACCTACCTACCATACATTTGTTCAATGACCTAATCAAGCAGAATGTTCCCTATGTTTTTATTATTATATGTTTTCAGTTTACTGGCATGTTACGCCAAAAAGTTCAAAACCTAGATAACTATCATTAATAAATATTTCTAAATCGGATCTACGATTTGGAGATTTATAGGCTACACATTTTCACAGTACGCCCCCATATCCGGCAGAACATAAACAGATCTCAACGGTCAGGCCGTAGGCACAGAGCGGAAATAGAACAAATTTCCCCCTGAAGGGAAGAAAATTGATATTTCGGGTCTTGCCAGGGCCTGACCTAGGCAATTCCTTGCCGGCTTAAAGGTGCTGAAGAACAAGCGAGAAACTCGCCACTTGCCGGCTAGCCATGGCGCGGGGAGGGGGGTACTCATAGGCGTAGGGGTTGGGATGCTAGAATGGGGTAAGTAAAGTCGAGAGGAAAGGGGGATACACCACTCACAATGCTTTAAATAAAGAGGGTAATCTCAACGGTCAGGCCTATGGCAAGACCCGAAATCTCAATTTTCTTCCCTTCAGGGGGAAAATTGTTATATTTTTTTTCCTTTGGGAGTTCGAGATTTGGTTAATTTTCAATAAAATTTGATATGTTATTTTAGATATCCTGATTAAAAATGTCCACGGGCACAACTTCATCCTTTGACTAACTTTCAAATAGGTTTTTTAAAATAGACCACTTATTGATTTTCGTGAAATGTGACTTTTTGCAGTAGTAAGGGGGCTAATTTTGCCATAACTATTTTGTGATTTTATATTATAATTCAAGGGACAAACATATAGTATTTTCGACAGTTAAAATTTTGGAACGTCTTATGAAAAGTAAATATTTGATGAACATTATAAAAGGAATATTGTATTTAAAATATTTAAAAGATATTGAATAAATATGTAATAAAAATATTATTTTCCACATATTTATCAAATATTTGTTTAAGATAACAAATATTTAAGTAAGATAAAATATTATTAAATATTGAATAAATGTTTAATGAATATTTCGTACTATCAGAGACTTTGTGGTACTAAAACACTAAGAGATTATATCGGAGACGAGACTAATAAATATTTTCTTTCCCTTTCTATAATTACGCTGTATGCTTACAGTCAGCTTCATTCTAAGCGAAATGTGTCTGTGATAGCTTATTGATTACGTTCTTTGCTTCAAAATAAATAATAAATGTATAATAATTTGTGCATTCCTGATGTATATAAGAGAATCATGGGACTAGGATTATAAATTCATTTACAGTGACAGGAATGTCACAAAATTCAGGCTGTTCGAGCAAACAAAATCCAACTTCATTACCTCACAGACCAGCAACAGTTAGTTGATTCTTGAATGACTATGAATAATAATAATAATAAGCGCCTCTATTCGCCAAACATCAACAAATAAACTTACACTTATATTAAAGAAAAGGGAGTCTGATGAAGGCAAAGTTCAGATGTACACCACAGATGTGTTCTTCCACTTAACTCTTTTGAATGACTTCAGAGATAATTTCTTACAAGTTTTAATCTGCTTGCCAAGAAGTTAAGAGAGGACCTTTCTGGTACATAAATTTACAAAACAAATAAGGATCTCTCAGTCAGTCTGGGCTAAGTGGACGAGCAGCTTGTTGGCACTTCGTACCAAGCAAGCTGAACTTCGCCCCTTATTGACTAAATCAAATTAAATTTTTCTTTATTCACCACTTTGTCAATGTATGCCAATAATAAAGATAATATATTATTATTATCAATCATTATACTAGGTAGACCTGCTTCCAACCTGAGATCCTGCTTTCTAGTCTATAAAGAAATTCCAGCTTGAGATGTGAAAACAACTAACTACCACACACCACAAGATGGACTGAATCACAATAACATTGCCGCTGAAACTGATTTACAGTCCCAATGATACTTGAGTTATGTGATATAAAAGGAAACATATTATAAGCTCGAGTAATGGAAAAGATGAGCTATCTAAAGTTTATATTCTATTGAGCAATAAAATATGTCTCACTCTTTTATGAATAATAACACTTGAAACAGGCAAAACGGTAGCCTAATTGGATATCAGATGCTAAATTTTCACTACATCTACTAAAAAATATATTATTTCGCATAATTTCAACGTTTTGCTTACCTTTTGGAAAATGGATCACCAGCACTGACGTCCAACTTTAAAACCGGAGACTGCAAGGGATAAAACACATAATAAAAAGGAAAGACAGAAAGGGAAAAGAGAGCAAACATACATGAAGAGATAGATGAAATGGTAATTTCCAAGATTTTTAGTAACCCTCTATGCAGAAACTATATATCTAATACAAGTGTTTGCAAAACTAAATACTCAACATAATTTATAAAGCCAAAACTTTCTTATTAGTACTGGTAGGTAGATGCAAGTAACAAATTAAAACCAACAATGTGCTCATAGACTCAACATATAAAAATCATTGTATGCAAAAATGGACTCAACCTAGCCTGGCTCTGCGCTACAGATATAATATATTTGGGCTACAGGGACCTATTTAAGCTATTTTTGTATTTTCTTACCCAATTTTCCAAGCCGGGGTGAAACCGAAATGGATTCATCAATTTAATTTTAACATTTCAAATATTTGTAACACAGAACATAAAACTCACAAAACAAGTTCAATAATGACAGTTTACGTCAAAAAATATATACACGAAATATACATTTTTATGTTTTCTCTATGAACTAACGGCTAAATTTACAAAAAAACTTGCCAAAACTCTTCAGGCCCTTATCAATTTAATTTTAACATTTCAAATATCTGTATCACAGAACATACAAGTCGCAAAACAATAAGTTCAATAATCAGTTTTCTGTTTTGCACCATAAGCCTTAACCGAGTTCCACTGAGTTTTTATGAATAATAACACTTGAAATGGGCAAAATGTTAGCCTGACTAGGAATCGGTTGCTAAGTTTTTACTACGTCTATTAAAAAATATATTATTTAGAATAATTTAAACGTTTTTCTTACTTTTTTGTAAAAGGCATCACCAGCACTGACATCCAGCTTCAAAACCGAAGAGGAACAGGCATAAAACACATAATGACAAAAGAAAGACAGAAAGGGAAAAGAGAGCAAAGACACAAGAATAGATGAAAGGAGGAAGTTGAAAAGGTAGAAAAAATATAGTGTTTCCACTGTGGTCAGATCATTCTTATATCTTAACTATTCGATACTTTCGGAATTCATGGCGAGTAAATCCATTGCTTGGTGTGAACTTTTATTCAAATTTACCACCAAATTCGACAGAAGTAACCAATCAATAAGGAATGAATAGTCACGTGCTTTCGACGTTTGACGTCATCCCTTGGAATGCATAAACCTGGGTTCAAATACCAGTAAAAATACACACCATCTTTGGCATATTGACGTATAATTGACCAATCAACAAAGACATGACTGGTCACAGCGCATTAGGTCACGCCTTATTTCTCATTCGTCGCTACACAAATACGGTGATTCGCCCTTCAACATTTCGAATATAAAACACTAGTATGGCAGAAAGCAAAGCGCATAGCGCAGAACTTCGAAGACCATAACCATACGTCAAAAAAAATGCATTCAATCAGCCCCCTTTGATCCATTTGTTTATTACAATTTGTATATGAGGGGCTTAGACCGAATAAAACTCCACTTCAACAAAGGTTCTCATCATAATTTCTCTAATGTGAACCATGCTAAAGTTTGGCTCAAAACATGATAGCAATATTGTTTATAAATGCACCGTAAGACTTCTTGAAGACACTGAAATATTAGAATGTGAATATAAGGTAGAGTATTCAGATTGCAAAGAGCTAAAGACTCATCTAAAAAAATCATTTCAGCCTTACCATAAAGGAAAATACTTGCTGGAATATGTGTGTCAGCAGTTGAATCTTGTGGAGTATGATTATTTAGGATTGCGCTATGTTGACAATCAAAATCAAAGAGTGAGTATCCACATTACAGACAGATGCTCAATAAAAATATTATCCAGCAAACTTAGACAAACTACACAGGGTGATGATGTATATGCCCATAGGAAACTATTCCAGTTAGTTTGAACAGACCCCCATAAACTTTATGAATGTAGTATATCCAAGCTGTTTTTTAACACACAAACTATGCCAGTTATGTTAAACAGACAGACACAAAAAATTTATTACTGTAGTATATCCATGCTGTTTTTTACACATAATTTAAACAGAATACAAATAGTAAGTATGCATCTCTAGACTTTAAATAATTTTGTTACACTGCATTGAAATTTATCAGTTGCTAAAAATCCCATACCCACAGAAATTTTAATGAGCTGTTATTAATATCTCCATATCTTAAAAAATAGATTTTACCAGTCAACTTTTTTGGAGACTTAAAAAAAATCCAACTACATCTTATAGTAATCATGAAGTTGGAAAAAGCTCATACTGATATACATACTAGACAATTTTCAAAAATCGTCTATTCACGACCTGGATATATACTCTTGTCCAGTGTAAATTTGATATATAAATTCCTAATCTGATGTCAGGTCAATGCTATGGTATGAGGGAAGTCCTAAACAAGTCATCTGTCATCTGCTTCACAATTTTGTCTCCAAATTTCACAATGTAAGATGTCATTTGTCTACTATAGCGATGATTTGACTAATAATAAAATTTGGAACATCAAATCATTGCACCAAATAAGGTTTGATGCTTTGGCATCCATGGTACCTCATCACCTCCTCATAATAATAATCTTTAGTAATGTTGTGCATGCAAAAGCACTCACATACATCAAAAGAAGAAAATGAAAAGCTTACAGTGTACAAAAAAGTTCACACTCAGCATTAATACTAAATTCAAAAGATACAGATAAGGTCAAATCACACTTACTTACACTAATATACATATATAAAAAGAAAAAATATAATCGATATATGTATGTCACTAAGTTCATTATCTAGAAAGGTTTCAATGCTATGAAAAGCGTTCACTTTAAGTATGATGACAGTGTGGTCTTGAATGATGCAATGTTCAAAAGTCTAACTGACTCAGGAAGAGCATTAAAGAACTTGATACCATAATAATTATGCCCATCGCTGGAATTGTCGATCCTACTGTAGGGTATGGACATACCATTATGGTATCTAGTATCATAGCTGTGGAACCTGAGGTTCCTGTCATAGTTGTCAACGTTTTTCCTGACATGTAACAGGCACTCTAAAATGTATGCACAAGGTAGTGTTAATACACCTAGAGAAATAAACTGTTTCCTACAATCGTTCCCAAAGGGCATGTTGGAGATAACTCTGATGCACTTCCTCTGGGCAGCAAACACCTCTGAGGAGCTGGCTGAGTGATCCCAAAATAACACCCCATAAGTCATATGAGTGTGGAAATAGCTGTAGTACGCTTGAAGATGAATGTCAGGGGAAACAGAGTTTTGGAGGCTATGGAGGACAAAAATGCTTTTATTGAGTTTAGGAATCAATTGATAAGCATGTTCATGCCATAAGAGATGGCTATTCTAAGTGCAAACCTAATGTCTTTACTATTAATCATTGTCTTTGATAATATTCTTCAAATTATTTAGCAGATATACCTTCAATTGTCTCCTTTTTAGCTATTTAAATTAGTCAAAAGCAAAAGCTTAAAGATACTCTTTAATCACGAAATGTCGGAAACAAAAAAGAGTTTTGACAGGAAGGTAGTTTATAGTCAGGATATCTCAGGTAAATGAATTGTGTGGTAGGGTCAGATAAGAGATTAAAGGGCACGTGCAAGTTCATTTGAAATTGCTTGGAATTTTCTTTTATCTAAAAATTGGCAAGGATGAGATTCTGTTTATAGAAGACTTGGACGAATAATATATTTTTTCAAGATTGCTATGTGTAAACAAAGAGCGGTCAAAAACGGGGGATTCTGGACTTGCTTTCGGAACACGACTGATAGGGTGTGATAGACTAGGTTGTATTGATGCCAGAAATGTAAAAAACTTTTGGTCTTCGGCCATTTTGACGAATAATAGATTTTTCAAAATTGCTACGTATACACAAAGAGGGTCAGAACGGGGGTTCCGGACTTGCTTTCTGAAAACGGTGGAAGGGTGTGATAGAGTAGATTATATTGATACCAGAGATGCAAAGAACTTTTTGATCTCCGGTCAATTTGACGAATAATAGTCTTTTTCAAACTTGCTGTGTATAAACAAGGAGGGGTTCAGAAACGGGGGATTCCGGACTTGCTGTCGGAAAATGGCTGGAAGGGTCTGATATAGTAGGTTATATTAATGCCAGGTATGCGAAAAACTTTTTGGTCTTCGGTTATTTTTACGAATAATAGATTTTTTCAAATTTCCTATGTATAAACAAAGAGGGGTCAAAAACGGGGGTTCCAGACTTGCTTTGGGAAAACGGTTGGTGGGGTGTGAAAGAATAGGTTATATTGATGGCAGAAATGTAAAAAACTTTTTAGTCTTCGGCCATTTTGACGAATAATAGATTTTTTCGAATTTGCTGTGTATAAACAAACAAGGGTCAAAAACGAGGGGTTCCGGACTGCTTTCGGAGAACGGCTGGTAGGGTGTGATAGAATAGGTTATGTTGATGCAAGTACTACAAAAAACTTGTAGGTCTTTAGCCATTTTGATTAATAATAGTCTATTTTTAAAATGCAGTATGTAAACAACATGGGTGAAGAAACGGGGGGTTCCGGACTTGGTTTGGGGAACGGCTGATAGGGTGTGATTGACTAGATCATATTCATGCGAGACGTGCCAAAACATTTTGGTCTTGGGCCGTTTTGAAAAGCTATAGATGATTACATTAGCTTCTAAAATATCAAGTTTTAAAGGGGGTCAATCTGGGTGTCTGTGAACAAGATAGCAAAGATTTGAACTTAGCGTAAGTAAAATATGCTTTTTATAATTATTAATTAACGTGAAACCCGCATTTCTCCAGGTTTATTTTAATGTAATATCAATTTTTCGCGTTACTCCTCACGCTGGGGAAGTTTTTGGAGGAGAGGGGTAAAACTTTTAGAGTACTTAGAAAGCCATTAATACAAACGAACTACGTGAAAACCGCATCGATTTATGTTTATTTGGAGCGAAATTATGTCGGTAGAAGTGGTAAAGGCAAATTTTCAGCACTGCTGCCTTTTTACCGTTTCGATCAGAACGTCATCGATCGGAACGCCGCATAAATATATGTATGCGATGCAATTCAGAAAATCAAGGAGTCCATGAAGGCGTCCTACAATAAATTGTAGGAATGACTGACGATACGGTCCTAATAGAACTGTCATTTAGTAATGTTAAAAGCTTTGCATCTGCCGCAATATCTCGACCTTTATAGTACAAAATTGCTGTCTTCGGCATGCATTTGCTAAATATATTTATCAGTATTCAACTTCACGATAACCAAAGTTTCTGCTGTCATCTTAGGTTAAACGGCAAGACAAGCAACACATGAATATTCGTTGTAGTCGAAATCACGAAAGATGACGATTACGTCATCATTTTAGTCAGTAGTAAAGACAAACGACAGCGATTTGTGAATATTTTTCATTAAGTTTCAAATATGTTAGACAGAGAGAAACAGAATTTTATTGTCTAAACAAACTGTATTGCTAATTTGCATGTATCCGACAAAGGTAGACGATGTTTTCATGTTGCATGATCGATCATATTTGAAAGATTATTATTGAGGTATCACTTTAAACCATGAAATAAAATAAAAATAATCAGTGAAATAACCTAACTAACTTCGCAAAATCATAATATAAATTCATTGTCAGATTATGTTCCCGACATTGTGATTTTATCATCGACGTACGTCCATTGATTACTTCAGTACAATTTATAGTATGACGTAATAGTCATCTTTCGTGATTTTGACTGTATTAAGGTTTTATCAAATTTTTAAACAGAAGATATAGATCTTGTGCAAACTCTGAGTAAATCATTCGACTCTGTTCGCATTTCATTTTAGAGATATGTCAAATTGCTGTATAAAACCTGCAGCTAACACCAAGATGTTCTAAAAAACCAAAGATAATATGGACGATGCCATGATTCTACATAACCACCCGCCATATTGGGTAAAAGATATATTCCTCGATTGAAAATCAAATAACTCTATTTCAGTCCGACCTTACAAATTATATAAAATGAAAAACATTAGTGACATTGTGTCTAAATAGTGGATTTTTGGGAGAATCAACGCAGATAAGTTCAGATGTTCATCTTAAAAATCTAGACATATTTTTATCATTATTAAAGTATGAATCAAATATACTAAGTGACATATACATCCGAACACCCAGTTCAAATGGTTTTATTTTAATAAAAGTTGGTGAATGTATTTATCTTACTGTAAATAACAAGGGAAAACATTTTCAGCCTTATTAGTTCGACATTCCCGTTTTTATACTGCTTTTTTTAATTCACTAACGCTCTAAAAATGAATATTTCAGCCGCAGTAAAGAATCTAGAGTACGGAGACCTGTACGATTTCGTCAACATAGTGAGTTTGATAGGGGTCGTATAGTGGGACTTCGGGAAGCTGGACTTTCTTTTCGGGCAATTGCAGTTAGAGTGCAAAGAAGAGTAGACACTGTGGGTAGGTGTTTTCAGGCATGGCTTCGAGAATTCCGTACGCAAAGAGCAAGGGGCACTGGACGCCGCCGTAGAACAACAGACCGTGAAGATCGCCGCCTAAGATTATTGGCCTTAAGGCACCGTTTCTCCACTACCAGGTCCATTGCAAATGAATGGTTTGCAGAACACGGAAGACCTATTGGCATGCGAAGTGTTTACCGACGAATGAGAAGTTTTGGCTTGTTTTCATACCGGCCACACTGGGTCCTCCCTTTAACTCGAGAACACCGACGTAATCGCCTTGAGTGGTGCAGACAACGGTCACTCTGGGATCAGGAATGGAACAGTATTGTCTTTAGTGACGAGTCTCGATTTTGTTTAGGCATGCACGATGGTCGGGCCAGGGTTAGAAGGCGACGTGGTGAAAGGAGGAATCCACAGTTTTTTGTTGAAAGACATGTTCATCACACTGTTGGAGTTATGGTTTGGGGTGCTATAGCTTATGGTTCCAGGTCACCTTTAATCTTCATCAGAGGTAACATGAACGCGCAGCGTTATATCCACGAAGTTCTAGAACCCCATCTTTTACCCTATCTTGACACCCTGGCAGATCCAACTTTCCAACAAGATAATGCCCGACCACATGTTGCAAGAGTCACAATAGACTTCTTTCAACATAATAATGTCACATTGTTACCATGGCCACCAAGATCTCCCGACTTATCCCCAATTGAGCACGTGTGGGATATGATGGGTAGGAGATTGCTCAATTTGCAACGTCCTCCTCAGACTCTAGAAGCACGTCGATAGGAGTTGGTGGTTGCCTGGAATGAGACACCACAGGAGGACATTGACCACCTGATCAGAAGCATGTCTAGGCGCGTTGGAGAATGCGTAGCACATCAGGGTGCATCCACACATTATTAAAGGTCAAAGGGCTTTAAAGCAGTGCAATCATTTTGAAATTTTTATCATTTACTTATTATGCTTCATTAAGTACTTATACAAAATTTTATTAAAATAAAACCATTTAAACTGGGTGTTCGGATTTATATGTCACTTAGTATAGTTTGCCATCTAGAGATGGCCAGTATCGTTATTTTTGAATATATTATGTTCCAACTGTTCTCTGATCACGTAAAAAAATGCATCCAAATGGCATTCGTTTGGTTAAAGTTTTCGTTCCCACACCGCGATATTCTGCCAATTGAATTAGTTTTGTCCCTAATCAATTATTATGATGTCGTGTAAGGACCCTGTTTAACGCAAATGGATTATGGACGAATTCAAAAAATCAAAAAGTCGTGTCTTAGGTTCGTATTCGGCATTCGCAAGTTTAACAAGCTGGAGGAAGTTAGTTGGCTCAATATGGCCTCCACAAGAAAACTTCATATGGCTACATTATTCCATAAAATTGCCTCCACCAAAACGCCTCCATATTTATGGAATAGGATGAAATTTAGACATGATGTCCATAAATTAAATATTCGCAGTTCCGTACATCGAACTTCAATACATATTTGAGAGATCATTTACATTTAATAGTTCTAGAATATATAAAGGATACTATAGAAGTTTTGCAATACAGCTTTATTTATTGACTTTGTTCAAAGTATGACTTTAGGCAGGCACTGTTCCGTGTACCACTTAGCTGTGACTGTCTTCTATGTGACCAAAACGACATGCTCCACAATCCCGCTCGATTTGAAAAATACAGCTATCATTTTTTTCTTAACAGATAGGGATTTTCTGACATCTACGACTGTGCCCTCATCATCGAAGATCCAAACTTAGTTTTGAGCCTTGGTCGGCACATCGTAATAATAGAGCCAAGTCTCGTCACCTGTCACGATGCTGTTCACATACCGAGATTGCCCCTTATCAAACATTTTCAGCATCTTTCGCCGCCGAGTCTGCTGCTCTTCCGTCAGACTATGCGGTACCTAGAGACAATAAAGTTTCCTTACTGCCCTTATGTCACTAAGTGGCCACGATGCCATAGTCCGCACTTTACACTATCACTATGCATGAACAACTGAATCAACAGACGTTCTGCTGGCGGCTACTATGCACTCATGGACATGTCTCAACATGCAGCCTCCTGCGTCCGTGTGTTAAGTCATATCGCAAAACTATTAACCTTTGTATAATGCAATTCCCTTCCATTTTGAGAACATATCTTCCAAATCATTTAAAGTCGACTACAGAAAGTATCTGCTACTAACTCCAACAATTAATATGGCAGAAGCAATATCCTCCGTCACTATTTTTCTGTTTTTGCCCACACTACTTAATCTCAACCACTTATATTTTTTCTCAACTGCGCTTATAATTCTTAGAGCATAATGTTCATTATTTTTGTCTCAATTGGCTCAATCAATCAATCAAAACCGTTATTTTCCATACAGACAATATACAATTGTATTGGAATTGTCAATTCTTCATACGCTACAACCTACAATTAATCAAAAATTGCAACGTTCAAAAATTCATTAACATGATAAAAGCATTTGTTTATCAAACACTGCTCAAGTGGAGCTTGAACTGGTTAATATTTTTAACCGACGTAACGTCGCATGACAAATTATTAAAAAGAAGCGGACGAATTTTATTAGGCGATCGAAATGCTGCTTTTGATTTGCGGAAGTTTATATATAAATTATTACAAGTCCTTTCATCATAATTATGCATATCATAATTTCGCTTGAATTTATTATTATTTTTAAAAACATGTAGGCACAATTCATATATACCTATACAACGAAGGGACAGTTAATATACTAAGTGACATATAAATCCGAACACCCAGTTTAAATGGTTTTATTTTAATAAAATTTTGTATAAGTACTTAATGAAGCATAATAAGTAAATGATAAAAATTTCAAAATGATTGCACTGCTTTAAAGCCCTTTGACCTTCAATAATGTGTGGATGCACCCTGATGTGCTACGCATTCTCCAACGCGCCTAGGCATGCTTCTGATCAGGTGGTCAATGTCCTCCTGTGGTATCTCATTCCAGGCAACCACCAACTCCTCTCGAAGTGCTTCTAGAGTCTGAGGAGGACGTTGCAAATTGAGCAATCTCCTACCTATCATACCCCACACGTGCTCAATTGGGGATAAGTTGGGAGATCTTGGTGGCCATGGTAACAATGTGACATCATTATGTTGAAAGAAGTCTATTGTGACTCTTGCAACATAAGGTCGGGCATTATCTTGTTGGAAAGTTGGATCTGCCAGGGTGTCAAGATAGGGTAAAAGATGGGGTTCTAGAACTTCGTGGATATAACGCTGCGCGTTCATGTTACCTCTGATGAAGATTAAAGGTGACCTGGAACCATAAGCTATAGCACCCCAAACCATAACTCCAACAGTGTGATGAACATGTCTTTCAACAAAAAGACTCGTCACTAAAGACAATAATGTTCCATTCTTGATCCCAGAGTGACCGTTGTCTGCACCACTCAAGGCGATTACGTCGGTGTTCTCGAGTTAAAGGGAGGACCCAGTGTGGCCGGTATGAAAACAAGCCAAAACTTCTAATTCGTCGGTAAACACTTCGCATGCCAATAGGTCTTCCGTGTTCTGCAAACCATTCATTTGCAATGGACCTGGTAGTGGAGAAACGGTCCCTTAAGGCCAATAATCTTAGGCGGCGATCTTCACGGTCTGTTGTTCTACGGCGGCGTCCAGTGCCCCTTGCTCTTTGCGTACGGCCTTCTCGAAGCCATGCCTGACAACACCTAACCACAGTGTCTACACTTCGTTGCACTCTAACTGCAATTGCCCGAAAAGAAAGTCCAGCTTCCCAAAGTCTCACTATACGGCCCCTATCTTACTGAGTTGACGAAATCGTACAGGTCTCCGTACTCTGGGCATCGTAACCGATCGTAAAGAATGTCAAGAACCAAAATCCGCCAACGTTGATTCTTTACTGCGGCTGAAATATTCATTTTTAGAGCGTTAGTGAATTAAAAAAAAGCAGTATAAAAACCGGAATGTCCAACTGATAAGGCTGAAAATTTTTTCACTTGTTATTTACAGTAAGATAAATACATTCACCAACTTTTATTAAAATAAAACCAATTAAACTGGGTGGTCGGATTTATATGTCACTTAGTATATGTTGAAATCTATAAAATATTTTTTGCAACTTTCTGTTGGTGATATCCCTGGCAATGATCGGATGCATCTTTTTTGAGACACAAACACACTTCAGAGCGCGTTCACCAACCCCAGAAACATACTCCATATGTCAATCTTGAATCCACATTAGCAAAATAAACTTGTATTAGTTGTTCGGTTGTTAAGATCGTTTTTAATCGCCACAACACATAGCTTTGAGAGTTCATCTTTATTATAAGAAATTCGCAGTGGGCCTTCCAATCAAAATTAACTCCAAGAAATTTCACGTCTCCTCTAAAATCGAGTTTATCGTCACCCAATCTAACTTTAAAGTCTTCTACAGTTTTTTTTGCATGATGAAAACGAATAAGCGTTGTTTTGGAAGGATTCAAGTATAGTGAGTGCTGGTTAAACCACGTATTGATTTTCATAATTAAATTTGTATATTTATTTTCCAAAATCATATTTGAATTACTTGAGATTATGGCAGAAACGAAATAAACCTCATGCTATAAATTGAGTATCTGAATGAATATTATCAAACTGATTAATCAGCACTTGTATTGGTTTTTCTGTTGTTGACCCTTTTTGCAATTATATTTATTATTTAAATTTAATTACTGGTTGTAATTGTGAATAAATTTGTTTATTATTATTATGTGGTAATTTATCTTACACCTAAAATTACCAGTTTCACTGGCTTACAACGGCGGTCGACGAAAATGGAAATTTTGTATGGAAAAAATAGCTCGGTGTATAAAATTCTGACTGTTTGATCAAGAAAGTTAAATGGATAAAGAATTGTGAACCAGATTGTCAGTAGTATAATAACTTCTTTGTATCTAAAAATCCAGATCTACTAAATCATTGACGTTAATTTTTGAGAAGTGCCGAGTTATCTTACTCGACTAGATTAATCGTTTTTTTGTAGCACTGGTTGGACCTGGGCAAGTCAATCGTGAAGCAAGTTAAGGATCTCGACCCAGTGCTTTTCAGTTTTCGAGTTAAGTTCTATCCACCAGACCCTTTTAGACTGAAGGAGGAAATAACGCGGTACCAAATATTTTTACAGCTTAAAAGAGATCTATTACATGGACGACTATATTGTACTGCAAACGATGCCGCTATTCTCGCAGCTTTGATACTACAAGGTATTCAAGAAGTAATTATTTTACGAGGGTAGTCTCAAAAATAAGGTTCCCACATTTTTTTCAGGCACAAGGAATTTTCATCTGAAAAAACGAATTTATCATTGGAAACGTGCATCTTTAAGCTATTTTTCTACATAGTCGCCATTTTTTATACGCATTACCAGGCGGTGAAGGCGATGAAAGGCTTGCGAATGGCTGTCAGGCCGGTACCCAGCATCGCCAATTTTTTTTTTATACGCGCTTCCTGCTGGGATCGGTGAGGGGAAGCCGACAAACACGGCGGTGATGTCAGATTTCGCCTAGCATCAAGCGCGGCAAATTTACGTCGTTATGAACATTATTTTTGAAACAACCCTCGTATGGCAGCATTGATGAGATATTAACATAGACACTCGTGCTACCCTGACGTTTTACTTGCATGCAAGATGTAGTGTTTGTGGTATCCGACGTCACAAGATTGTAAAGTATATAGACGAACAATCTTCTCCTCAACCAGGTCGGTTCACATGCAAAATCAACTTTCCGTTGATTTTACTCATGACAATTGATGTAATCTGGTTGAAAATAGAAAAATCATTTTTCTTTTGTTGTCACTATTGGATATCTGTACCACCTTCAATTTTAAAAAAGCAGTTTGAAAAATTCCATTGTTTTATTCATCGAATATTCCAAAAAATACTAACTAGATCTAGAAAATATTTTTTTTTGGGTCTCAAAGGCGGATGTAGGAATTTGTCGGTCCGGAGAAACCGTACAATGGATCAGTCTGCCATCGTATAGGGTTGTTAGGGATACATTGGGGTATAAAAAACCTACAAATATTAGCCTTCTCATTAGCAGTCCCAGAAATGCGCTCGATTTTCCAAAACAAGGCAAAAAGCGACTTTTTTGACTTTTTTAAATCAACACTAAGGAAACCAAAAAAATCCTTAAAGATTGCAATCAAATCTTATAGGAGGTTTATTCCAGTTTTCGGAAATATTCTCACATTCCCTGTTCAACCAATAGTTACCGAAATATCAGTCATCAATGACAAAAACATTATTTTTTATTCAGACGTAGATATCTCCGCGCCAAATAATCGTATCGAGATTTGAAAAAAGTATATTGGAGCTGAATAAACGGGCTATCTGATCGGTATAATGGCCTAACAGAAAAAAAATTCCAAGCCCGTGGACTAAAAAGAGGAATGCAAATTTTTTTTTGCGCTATCTATAAAAATTACATGAGAGCCGTTGCTACTAAAATGTTTCGACTAACAAGATTGAAAACTGGAATCTTAAAACCTCAAAATGCTTTTTTAAAGTCTATGCACCACCATTTTTCACCGAAATACAACCTGTCCAAAATCACAGAAAATTTTGGATTTTTTCATGCTACCTTAATTTTTTTGAGTAGTATCATGAGTACAGCATAGGTCTAATCTTGCCTATCCTGTATATCGTAATGACAATAATATTCTGAATTATTCTGTAGGTGAACTAGGAGACTATGATCCAGAAATCCATGTTGGAAACTACATTTCTGAGTTTAAAATTCTTTTGAAACAAACAGAAGCAATAGAAGATAAAGCAATGGAGATACACCAAAAGCAGTTGAAAGGGCAAAGCCAAAGTCAAGTAGAACATTCATTTTTGAAACTAGCTTGTCAGTTAGACACATATGGGGTCGATCCTCACCCAGTTAAGGTAAAGTAGGGCATACTGCTTCAAAAATTTAACACCATCATAATTTGAAGCATGATAGTGATATTCTACCATTAGTTAAACGATAGAATAAGAGAATTATACAGGATGTGATAAAAGTTGAGTGATCTATTTTAACAGCTTGTAGAACTTGTCAAACGAAGTTGATATACCAAAAATCACCTAAATAGAAGTTGCATAATAAGAGAGTTAGTTTACATTATTGAAAATTATTTAAAAAAATCATCATCAAGTTAAATGGATACCGTTTTTACAAAAACTGTTTAAAATTGTTCCCATTTGTTCGATTAATGCAAAATCTTGCTCGGCGAATCCACGACTATTTACAAGCTTCGAAAATAAAATCCTGGTGTACACGAATTAAATCACAAGCATTTTCACTGCGCTATTGAAGTTCTTCCAGAGTATTTGCTGCTCCATCATGATACACTAACTCTTTCAAATAGCCCCACAGAAAAAAATCACGAGGCGTTGAATCCGGGGAGCGAGCAGGCGAAGAAATGTGTCCATTGCGCCCTATCTATCTATTCGGAAACTTATTTAAATGTTCATGAACTTCTGGTCTGAAATGTGGAGGAGCTCCATCATGTAGTAGTAGTGGTTTATTGTATGAAAAGAACAGTTCACAAAGGTATACATTTCAATAATTTAATTGTACAATAAATAAGCCATAAAAAGATGAACTTGTGCTGGGCATTAACCGATAGCTAGAGACAATTAAACCTTGAAGCAGCATAACTTTAGTAAATTTCAAACGTTATAAAATATAAATGAGCTGGCGAAGTAAAACTAAAAAATAAAACAAACACATTAAAAGCTAAAAAGTTAGTAGTAATCGTTATAGTGCAAAAGTACTCAAATTAGTGTAGACACTAAGAGTGTGCTAAAATTTAAAAGAAACTGACAGAATGTACAATATAAAAATGGAAACATATTAAAAAGTATTTAATGAAGTCTGACTTGTACGCATTCGACCATATTTAAGATTTAGTGAATTTCAGATAGATTCATTTGTAATGGCTATAATCATTGTTTTATTAAAATTTGAAGAAATTTATTTTTGCCAAAAATACAGATTGCTATAATTTGTTGCCAGTACAGGAGCAACAATGACAAATTAAAATACTGTCACGAAAGAGAAACCTTGTGTGTGGCAATAATCTAATTTTTGCCAAATTTGCCATCATGGTCACTGGCGAAACAACTTATGGCACTGGTTATTTGTCTGTTTAAAATTAAAGTTAAAAACGCATTAAAGCTATAGCTATCCGTAAAGTATAAAAAAGTGAAAATAAAAAAGAATTATTAAGACGCAAAGAAATAGTACATTCACAAATTGAGATGCACAGATTTTAAAAGCATTAAAACTTGACACTAATAAAAGTCTATCGTAAAAATATCAAAATATAGTAAAAACAAAATTAATATAAAAAGAATATTACAACTATATGATAATCATCGCATTCATACAGGCTTGTGACTATATCTGGCCTTTACATAGAGACATGTTCAACGTTTTGCCATCTATATACTTGTCGATTTTTTCTAGGGATGGTTTCTATCCACAATGAAATTCTTTTTTAAATAAAATCCAATATTTTGTATTGTTTTGTAAGCGACCGGCATTTCATTGTACAGCTTGGAAAATAGATAAACCAAAGAGCACTGTAATAGTTTTTTTTCTGGCTTGGGTACTATTTGGTCCAGAGTCGCTTTCTGGCGGGTGTCATATTTATGGATCATTTTTTCATGAAAAGTTTTATTTTTGAAATAATACACCATGGAATTATAGATAAAAATCTCATGATATAATTCATCAGACGGATGAGTCTTCTTTTTGCTAAAAATAATCTTTAATATATATTTTTGATCAATTTCTAATTTTCATGAGAATGCCGTTCCTCACCAACCAATTACTCCCCAGTAAAGATTTGACTGCACAAGTGCGGAGTATAAGACTCTCATACAATCAAAGCTAAGCACGTTTGTAAGATACTTGAACTTTGGCATAAGGCATTTTTTTTGCTTGGTTACATACTCAATTTGCACACCCCATCATAGATATTCATCAATAAAAATTCCAAGGTATTTAACTCTGGTTTGACGTTTAATAGTTATAGAACCATTTGCTGCTTTGACGTTCATTTCAGTGTACGGAGGAAAGTGATTCTTGTAGGACGAGAAGGGTACAAAGGTAGTCTTCACAGCGTTGACTGTAAATAATTTGCTGTTAAAATATGCTAGTGCATTTTTAAGGTTATTTTCAATATTTTTTTTTAGTGCATCTCAGTTTGAGGCTTCATAAATGATAACAGTATCGTCTCCGAATCCTAGCACTGTACCCCCCGATTCTATTGAGAATAAATCGTCTTTGTAGATGTTGAATAAAATGGGGCCGAAAACAGTTCCCTGCGAGATACCGCAGCTCATATTTTGTTATTCACTTGTTATATTGTCAATTTTTACACATTACTTCCACCCACTCAAATAACTCGATGTTAATTAGACTTACCTAATGGAATTCCTCTTACGTCACTATGTTCTAAGCACTAGAACTAGAATCTAGTGTATCTAAAAGCGTGGTGTGACTAACAGTATCGAAAGCTTTTGTTCAGTCTATGAATATGCAAATAGCAGGGACTTTTTCATCCACGAGATTATATAGTTTCCTTGTGAATGTACCTATTGCATCTTGCATAGACGGCATGTGTCCTTGAATCCAAATTGATTTTTGTGCAATATGTCATGCTTAGTAAAAATTTTTAGTAGCCGTTTCTTAATGATTTTGGTGATGTTTGAAATTAATGATAACGATCTGTAGTTTCTCATGTCAAGTTTGCTGCCTTTTTTATGTATCGGTATTATGGTAGCCGTTTTTAATACATCTGGAAACACCCCTGTACGAAAAAATTCATTTATTATGTAAGTTAGCGGCTTGCAGATATGATAGCATATTTTTGTGAAGATCTCTGATTTTAGGTTGTCATTTCCGGGAGCTTTGTTATCTTTTAGTTCCAAAATAGACCTTATAACTTCATTTCCATTGGTATTGTCTAAGTAAAGTGAATTACTGAGCTTATGCATTTGCTTGATAGGGCGTGTCTGTAGTATTTTCTCCGCAAGCTTTTTGCCGATATTTGTGAAATGTTTTACAAACTCCCGAGCAGTAGCATATTTGTTGTCCTCATTCTTGATTTTAGTGATTGTCTTATTTTTATTTTCCCTGCCAGAGATGTCTTTCACACATTCCCCAAGTATTCTACTGCTGTTATTGTTTTGCTTTATCTTATTATCATGAAATTCCGTGTTCCCTATTTTTATTATATCATTTAACAAGTTTCCATAGTCTCTGAATTCTTTTATATTGTTTTCTGTGGGTTCTTTTATCATTTCGTGATATAGTTCGTTTTTCTTATTTATAGAGCTTACTAAGGCAGAGTTCATCCATATTTTTCTCGATCTCTTGTTATTTTTGATTCTAATTTTGGATATACATTTTGCGATGCTATCATTCAATGTGTGTATGAAGGTTTCTGTAGGTTGTTGTGTGTTAACTGAACTATATACCGATGTCCACGTTTGCCGTTTTAAAATAGCAAATAACCTAGATTCATTTGTTTTGAGCACAAAACTTTTGCTTATATTCTTGATGTTGTTCTTAGGGAAAATTATTTCTAGCATGGTTGTGGTCAGTTATACAATTTTGGAATATGACTGAATTCATGTGATGACCACCAATGGTACTAATAATGTTTATATGATCTCGTCATTTATTTCCGGAATAAGACTGTGCATGACTAAGAAATTCAGATATTTTTCAGATAACTCAGAATTTTCCATGGTATTAATATTTATATCACCTGCCAGAAGGTGAGAGCCCATTTTTTTGCTAAAGTTTTCGAGGTATGTCTCCAAATCATTGACAAAAGATAATGCGTCAAATGACGGTGATCTATAAATCGCTGAGACCAGTATATTATTTTTAGTTTTTGTTATAGAAATCTGTAAAATGTTTATGTTGTGTTGGGCAGCTGTACAAAATTATTCAATTATTATTTATTATTACTTCAATGTTCTTGTTGGCATACATGGTTATAGTACCTATGTGTGATAGTTTTCCAATTGATATAATGATACATCATTAACTTTACAAAATTCTGATAGAACTATATAATCAAAAGTTGTATTAATTCCGTGCAGTAAGACCTTAAATTCATCGAAATTTTTATTTATGCTTCTAATATTTAGATGTAGTATTGCAAATTTTTCTCTGTTGAGTTCTGAATTTAAAATGTTATTGCATTCATGAACTGAATTCACGTTTTTGGTATTGATTTTGTCTATCTGAAAGCCCCGAATATACAAAGGGTACTATAAAAGTTTTGCAATATGACTTAACAAAGGGACGCAGAAGGCTGCATGTTACTGCATGTTGAGACATGTCCATGAGTGCAGATAGCCGCCAGCAGCACGTCTGTTAATTTAGTTGTTCATTTGTATTGACAGTGTAAAGTGCGGATTATAGCATCGTGGTCACGTAGTAAAATATGAGCAGATTTACGGAATAACTTTTTGCGTGGTTTAAGCATAGACCAGTGCTTAGGAGAAATGACGCTTGCATTAAATAATGATTGTCCTCATCGTACGACTATATTCAGGTGGTACAGAGAATTCCAAAGGGGCATTTTCACTCTGGAGAACGCTGAGAGGGCAGGAAGGCGGCGAACGTCAGTAACAGAGGAAAACATTACTGCTGTGAGGAAAATGCTTGACCAAGACCGGAGAGTGGCATACCAACAGATAGAGAAGACCTTACACCTTCATGCACCAGCAATTAATTCGATTCTGCATGGCCATTTACACGTAGGGAAACTTTGTTCTCTCTGGGTACCGGTCTGACGGAAGAGCAGAAGACTCGTCCTACGACTTGGTGCCGAAAGATGCTGAAAATGTTTGATAAGGGGCAATCTCGGTATGGGAACAGCATCATGGTAGGTGACGAGACTTGGCTCTATTATTACGATGTGCCGACCAAGGCTCAAAACAAAGTTTGGGTCTTTGATGATGAGGACACACCCGTAGCTGTCAGAAAATCCCAATGTGTTAAGAAAAAAATTATAGCTGTATTTTCCAAATCGAGCGGGACAGAAGACAGTCACAGCTAAGTGGTACATGGAAAAGTGCCTGCCTAAAGTCATAGAGTCTATGAAAAGTCTGTGGCCAAAGTCAAGAATGGACACTTGGTACCTCCACCATGACAACGCTTCAGCTCACCGCGCCAAAGCCAGCACCGAGTATTTAACTACTACTGGACTGAAACTTATTAAGCAGCCTCCTTACAGTCCAGATCTTGCTTCCTGCGACTTTATACTGTTTCCGCATGTGAAAATAAAGCTAAAATATCGATGAGGACCTTCTGAGAGCTTAGGACAACGAGTGTGCCGCACTTCCGGGTGAAACTTGACAGAGCTGGTTCAAAGACTAGTTTCGGCGAATGCAGAAGTGTTTTGAATGTAGTGGAAATTAATTTGATCGAAGTCAATAAACCAAGCTGTATTGCAGAACTTTTATAGTACCCTTTGTACGAAGCCATTACGGCTTGAAGTTGCTCTTAGCCTAGGACCTTCTTATTGTATAAATACTTTAGCTTTTTCAGAAACCCTTTCTTCAAAAGGTCTCTTTTATCCTCTTGTAGCCTCACTGGTGGTGGTAGTGGCGGTTGCGGTCGTGTTGCCGTTTATGTTCTTTTTGTTTGAACCAGGTTTTGATGTTACGTATCGTAGAGTAGTTGCTGGGATTTCAAGAATATCGTTCTGTTGCAATGTTTCGTATGTACGAGCCCCTTTCCACTTCAGTTGGCCCACTTCAAGATTTGTACCAAAATATGCCTTTATAAACTAAACATGACGAAACTATTTACTTCTAAAACAATTTATTTTGTCAAAAACATTTTAGATACACTCTAGTCGTAAAAAATACATATTTGAAATCACTTAGACCAATAATCTGAACAAATAAACAATGTGCGAATAAATGCGCGAAGTTAACAAAGCAACAATTGAAAGATTACCATTGGGTAACATCACCTCTGTTTTTTATTACGGCTGAAATTCTTTGGGGCATAGTGTTAACCAAGTTTTGGCAAACATTTGATGTAAAACAATATTTCTTGAAGCTTTTGTCTCAGTTCGGTACGAGCAGGATGTTGTCGTAGAACCTTTTTCATCTCGTGCCACAAAGTTTCAATAGGTGACAGATCTGGACTGCTAGAAACCCATTTCAAAAGTGGTACATTATTTTCTTCCATCCATTTTATAGCCTTTTTTGTGGTATGGCACGCTGCGCCATCTTGCTGAAACACAAAATCTTGGCCGGATGTCAAACATTCTTCCATCAGTGGTAAAAGCGATTCTTCTAAAATTGCCAAATATTTGTTTGTATTCACATTTCCATCAATAAAATTCCTACTCCTTTTGATGACATACTTACTGCCCCAGACCATAATGGATGCTGGAAATTTCACTTTTCTCTTCAGACAGTCAACATGGAATGCTTCATTTTTTTGCGAATAACTCTACTGCGACATCACCAACACAAACTTCGAATCGGGCCTCATCACTCCATTGTATTGCACACCATTGTTGAGGTGTCCATTGCATATGTTCTTTAACCCATCTAAGCCGATTTTTCTTTTGCAGTGGAGTTAATAGTGGCTTTTCTTTGGCCTATAAACAAGTTGTGCAACTTTAGGGTTTTTACTTCACTTTTTTTATAAGAAAACTTACCTTGCAAGTGCTAAATCCCAGTTTGTGTGCCTCTCTATGAGTTGTGGACCTCGAAATTCTCCTTCCAACAGCGTCACACCACAGAGCACTTAATTGTAAATAATTGGCATGCCTGTTTTTCATGATTATTCTTCTTAATGCTCTTCGGTCGACATTTGTGATATTACTTTTTTTCACATATCGTGGCTTAATATTAACTGAACCAGTTACGTTACATCTTCTAACAATATTTCTCACACTGTACCGCGATAAGTCTAACAAAGTTGCAATTTCTGAGTTTGATTTCCCAGAATTAAAAAATTTAATTATCAGTAACCGAATTTTCTCACTAATAACCTTTCCTCTACCCATTTTGAAAACCTTAACCACCCAAAACTATTTTAAACGTATTCTGACAGGTGTGATTAATAGAAACAATTGTCATGGCTTTCATTTTTCACAGCCACCTATGTGTTATAGACTTATTTTGCATTGAAATGAAAATAGGTTGATATGCTGTAATTGCAACATGTGTTATTTTTAATCTGCAAATTTTATTAGGGAGTGATAAACTTGGTGTTTTCTACTATATATTATCAAAATATTCATTGTTAATATTTTGAACCTATAACACCCTGCTACATTTTTATTATTTGTGTTTGATATGAAAAGAACTAAGATTTCATTAGTTGGGCCAACTGAAGTGGGAAGGGGCTCGTATATGGGTCACCATTTCACGCATAATATATTATGTTTTATGTAGATATATTGAGTTTAGCTTGTCTGGCTTGTTGTAAGTGTGCGTGTGGTACTTTTCGTTTTACATATTCGTCTTTTGTGTAGTCGGTACTAACAAACACATCGGACCATTTTGGTAACTTTTTAGCTTTGATTAAGATATTCTTTTTAGCCGAGTAGTTAGGTAATTCAATTAGCAGCGGTCTGGGCTTTTCTTGGTGGTTCTCTTTTTTCCCTATACGATACGAGCCTCTTATTTGGGTTATATCGATATGAATTTCCAATTTTTTTCGATGAAATGTCTAGCTATTTCTACTGGTTCCTCATCCTCCTCCTTTATGCCGTATACAATTACATTATATTTTTTTAACTTGTTTTCGAGTAAATGCACCCTGTTTTTCAGTGATTTATTCTTTTCTTCAATGTTTTTAAGCCTATTGTTTTTATGTTCTATTTCTAGTTTGACTTCTGAGATGTGTCTATTTAATTGTTGTATTTCACTTTTCAGTTCTTTATTCGAGTTAGTAATTAGATTAAATATGTCGTTTTTCTACCATAATCGCGTAACTTGTGCTGTCTTAAATCGAATGCTACGTACGCTGTTCGCAGCTGTAGCAAGATCATTGGCACCACCAAAATTTGGGAATATCGATAGAGTCTAGCTGAAGTCAGCGTACCCCTTCCTAATCGTGGGCGTGACGTTTTCGTATCGGTTCAGTTTGTTTATATGCGGAGAATAAAAAGTGAAGCGTTGTAACTTACGCACCCTTCGAGATTTTCTTTTGATTATTTCACGAAGCGGTTCACTATCATACCAACTACTACTTGAACAGATTTCACAATTTTTGATGAACTAAAACACTACTTTTTTTGTTAATTTCTCGCAAAACTCACTTTTGTGAACCTTCTAACTCGATGGAACATAATATGTAGGAACCACATATTCTGCCTCACATCTAGAGGAACATCTTCTTATAATTGTGGCAGGTTGTGTCGAACAGCCCAAACATTTAATGAAAATCTATGTTAAAAATGAGTTATTTTTACAGCATGGGAATTTTCTACTGCCCAAACATGATTGTTGTGGAAATTGTGCACTCCATTTCGTGTAAATGTGGCCTCATCTGTACACAAAATTAATTTCGTAAAAATCTTCATTTCTGACGAACTGCTCTAAAAGCCACTGGCGAAATGCGACTCTTCTAGGATGATTTTCAGGTTGCAACGCTTGTACCCGTTGATAATGATAAGGATAATACTGTTATTGTCTATTGTTTTACACACTTTATTATGAGAAACTTCAACTTGAGGTAGTATGGCTGTAGTACTCATTGTTGGGTCGTCTTCGACCATTTCTAAAGATTTCAAGTTGAGCAGGTCGTCCAGCGTGACCTCCTCGTTGTTCTTTTAAATATCATGTGTCACGAAGTCTAATAACTAAATTTACAAATATCCGATGGGCAGGATGATTTCTGAAATGAAACCTTTCCGCATACAATCTGCATGCTGCGGCTGCATTTTGATGGCACTCTCCGTATGTTAGTATTATGGCTCCTAGTTCATTGTTTTCGTAAACATGGGCCATTTTTTCGCACAAAATAATCAGACAAATGAAAGTATACGGACTATTAACAGACTGATACAACTGATCGAACCATACCGTACTGAAAACCATACCATTCCTTTTACTATTTCTATTATGCAACTTCTATATAGATGACGAGTCCTACAAGCAGTTAAAATAATTGACTCAACTTAAAAAACACTCTATATAGTCGGCCCGATAATAAGTGCAGTGTGAATTTTCGATCGATTTGAATATTAAAAAACACAAAACGTACAGAGTATGAAAATTAGGAATCCAACCTATTTTGAGAAATTGCTTCTTGTTCAAGATAAATCATGGCCGGCTTAGCTTGAGGAACGAGTGTTTACTCCTGATTAACTTACAACAATCATTTACATGTTTTTTCTCAATTAAAACCATCACTGTTTTATATTCTACCGGTATGATGTGTTAAATTTTTTGAAGCAGTATAAGTTACACAATGTATTACCTCCTGTTAAACAGAGTTTATTACAGGACCACAAAGGTACGCAACTTTACTTAGGTATAAACTATAGCGGTATCTTAACCTTCCAAGGGAGTAGAAAAACTCACCATTTCCGCTGGCCCGATGTACAAAAGATCAATTATGAAGGGAAAATGTTCATAATACATTTAAACTCAAATGATGTAAGTTTATAGAAAACGTAAATAGTTGCTGTATAATCTGACCTCGTGCCTCCAAATATAAAACATATATCACGAGTATTTTTTCAGAAGAAACATACTGTAGGATTCAAATGTCCTTCAGGTCAAGCTTGTCGACATGTTTGGAAATGTGCCATTGAACAGATGTTATTTTTTACGTAAGTACAAAATTACTACATTACATACCTAGGTTGACAAGCAAGCCATTAATGGGCGAAATTTAATGTTCCGAAATGAATAATGGCTCTCTCAAACAAGGTATGCTTACATTTTTTTACTACAAACACTATATTTTTTACACAGAAGCATCCGCGCAGGCATAAGCCTAAATGCCAGGACACGGCGGCTGCTATAAGGAGCATAGAGAAATTTTTAATCTGATTTTTGAACTGTCCAAGGTTAATAGAACTGGGAAAAGCCTCCCCATGTAGATTGTTCCGAAATCTCGATACCCTAGCGACAAAGGAGCGGTCGTATCGGCCAGTTCTGGATGTACGATGTGCGACATGGTTAGGATGGGAGGTTGAAGTCAGGCGGGTCTGTCTGGCAGCCACATCGCGCGACAGCATCATGGAGGAAAGCTCTGAGGAGCAAAGCTCGCTGGCGTAGCAGTAGAAGAGAGTTAGATCTTTGAGACTTGAATAGTATGCTCAAGCTTTTTGCCTGATTAGTAAGATCGTTATAAAAATAGTTTTTATGGCATCTACGTTATAGGATAGGGACAGGGAAATAAACTTCTAGTGTTTGACTCCATGAGGAGGATAACTCATTTTTTTGTTTGAAGATGGAAGAATCTTTTTGGACTTGAGCCTTATTTTTAATTTATAAAATAATAAAATCGAATCTGCCGTGTTGTTACGAAGAATAAATCTTTCATTTAAACACGGAAATTTGAGACATAATAACGTGTTGTCCTATAATGGATTTAGTACAAGACATGTTCAAAGTCTCACTCTGAATCGGCTCATCTCTTATGTGGGAATTTCATATTATAATGTTTTTAGAACCAAACTGGACAGGTATATTTTTGAGTTGTGAATTTAAATGCAGTGCGATTTTTATTTTCAAACATGTTCATGTAAAGCCATCTTGTATGAGCATTTATGTATGTTAAATATTCAAATTTCTTAAAAAATTTCATTGTAAAAAAATGAAAAATATTATCCCTGTGTATGGCCCTCCTCCACCATGTCTTTTCTCAGTTTTAAATATCAGTTGTCAAGTGTCCAGAAACTTTCGAATGGTAGTGTACGAGGGGGTACAGAAAAAACCGGAATTATTTTTTAAAAGCTACTTATTTTCAACTTTTTCACAAAGTAACCTAATCTCCTTCAAAATACTGCCCAACACAACTAATACACTTGTCCCGCCAGTGCTTCCACTGCTCGAAACATTTTTTGAAGTCTTGCTTAGAAATGTCTGACAGCTCCTCCCTCCTTTTTCTTGACCTCTTCAATGCCATCAAAGCGGCGTCCTTTAATGCCCCTTTTCATCCGTGGAAATAAGAAAAAGTCGCACGGAGCCAGGTCAGGCGAATAAGGTGCGAAGGCAGCGGAACCATGCCATTTTTAGCCGGAAACAGAGATGGCTGTGTGCGCAGGTGCATTATTGTGGTGGAAGAACCAGTCTCCTGACTGCCACAAATCGAGTCTTTTTTGCCGAACACTGTTTCGCAATCGTCTTAAAACCTCCAGATAGCACAAGCTCTCGAATTTTTTCAACATTTTCATCGATTCGGGCAGTTGATGGACGTCAAGAGCGAGGTGTGTCATCAATCAACATGTCGCCATTTTTAAATCGAGCAAACCACTCGTACACCTGAGTTTTTCCCACAGCATCATCTTTGTAAGCTACTCGTATTTTCAACATTAAAACAGTTTCAGCAGCATTTTTACCAATTAGAAAGCAACATTTCAAAGCTGCACGTTGCTTACTAAAGCTTGCCATCGTAGAAAACGAAACAAGCACGAAACAACTCGAGCAAAAATAATGACTACAGAGGAACTAAACAAGCCAGATCGAGATTTCAGGTGGCACTGAACTGGTAATGAGTTGCGCTGTACGCCTTTAGGGGCAGAAATGTGTACTACACAAGCTCTGCCCACTGCAATGCTATTCCGGTTATTCTTGGGTATCTCCTCGTATATGATGAACTTTTCTTCTTGAATTCGATCAAAGAATTACTCCTTGAAGTTATGCCAAATACTTAGGTAACAGCTTGTATAATATAGAATTATCTTGCAGTTTGCCGACGAGCTCCGACGCGCCGACAGTGGTTACCGGTGGTGGTTTTTTCTCCTGGGGAACAAAATTCAAATATACTGGTAGGACAGAAAAGGAAATCTTGGAAGAAAATACAAATAGAGAGGAGCCCATCATTCAAAGAACGTCCAGCGTGAGAAGAAAAGCTTCTAGTGTACCTGCTACCCCTTCTACACCCTTGCAACCCCATTTAGGTAAAAAACTCAAAAACTGAAAAATATAGGGTTACATCTGAAACTTAACAGTGACAATAGTCTTTATTTGCAAATACAAATGCTATACAACAGATGTAAACCACTTGTGATACAAATAGTGTCAACCAAACAAAATTGAGGATAAAATCTTGCTTTAAAGCATATTATTCAAATCTGTCTTGAAAAATGCATCGATTGTGTATGGTTATATAATATTTTTTTAATGCTCTTAGTTTTAAAATCTTTTTCACAAGTGTTGGTAAATGATTAAAAAGTTTTAGACAATTATAAAGAGGTCCTTTTTCAAACAATGCTAATCTATGCTTAGGATAAATATAGTTAAAAACTCTAGTATGGTTACTTGTAGGCTCATTAACTGTGAACATATGCTTATTTTTAAATAGATATATGAGGCTCTTTTGAATAAACACTCCAAAAACTGTTAACATACCGAATTGCTGGAATTTGCCTCTACATGATTCATTCAACTTCAAACCTGAAATATTTCTCGAAATTCCCTTTTGTATTACAAAAATTTCATCAAAGCTACAGCTTCCGAATAACATTCCATAACTCCTTACCTTAATCTAGATTCAAAATTTGATTGACACACAGCTTTCAAAGTTTTTCTATCCAAATATTTAGCAATAATTCTTATAGGATAACATACCTTGTTGAGCTTCTTTCTTAAATAACCTATCCCACCTGATGTAACTATCTAATTCAAGACCAAGAAATCTAGCACTGTTATTGTTGTACCAATTGCATTTTGAAAATTTGTTCTACAGTGAGTAGCACAAGTCTTAGTTTTATTAAGAATTAGCCTATTGTTAAAAAACTAGTTTCGTACATTGTCCATATTATATCCCCCCTCATCACATGCATTCTCAGGATCTGTAGCAGTTATGAACCAATTTGTGTCATCTGCATACTTCGTGATTTTGCATCCATCAAGTTTGATACAGGTGTCAATGTCATTTAAAAAAATTTCAAACAATGTCGGACCTAATAAACTACCCTAATGCACCCTTGTTTTAACATTAAGCTCATTCGAAATAGCTGTTCCATTACGTCCCAACAGTTTTACTTTTTGCTTATGGTATCATTCTAGAAAGTGCTGGTCCTCTAATTCCATATATTTCTAATTTTTGCATTAATATACTGTGATCTAGGCAGTCATATGCTTTGGTAAGGTCAAGAAAGATACCCTGAACACTCTTATTGTTGTCCAAGTCTTCTATAATATTTTGAATAAACTTATAAGCAGCTGAAAGAGTTGATTTTCCTTTAATATAACCATGTAGAGTTTCCTTTATCATATCATTTAGAGTTAAAAAATTCAATATTCTGTTATTCATTATCATCTGAAATATTTAAAAAAAAAAACTGATAAGCTTATGGGTCTGAAACTATCAAAATATGACAAATCACCTTTATTCTTTTAAACTGGAATGACAAGATTGCTGTTTTTAATTGATCAGGATAAATGGATCTACAATGTAATCAATGCAATTTTTTATGATTATACTGGATATTTCATCTTCACCACTACTCTTTTTATTTTTTAAGCATTTGACAATTTTAACCACATATTTAACTTTGGTTTCAGGCCTGACAAACATTGAAAATAAAATTCGTTTAAGAGTGCATTCATAAACAGGTCTTTGGGATCCAAATCAAGCTCTGATTCTATCTGTTGCTTAAAACTGCCTGACCCAGTTAATTTACCCTGTGTATTATCCTATGGTTTTCATTCTTTTAGGACCCCATGTTGCTCTTGCCAAATGAAATCACATATGATAATAAAAGTCTTTTATTTCAGTAAAATAATCAGATTAATCACGATAAATATTACGCAAAAAGCAAACAAACAATGCAATATACATAAATATGTAAATACTCTGGTTGAAAAAGTATGTTTCTAATATGATAAAAAAAGTAGAGCATAGGAGGGAGTATAAAATTAATGGTGAAGCCATTTCATATTTTTCATTGTCCGTCGAGTAACTGTTTTTTCAATTTATTAATATTTAATAATCTAAACTCTTCTGGCAGCAAAGTGAATGCTGGGTCAGCATTATAAATTTACCTCTAACGTTCACATAATGACCTGAAGACTGGGTTGAAAAGCTAGCGCAGAGAGAATCATAAGAATAGATGCCATTAAAAATTTTGTGAGTTAATTTTTTTCAAATGAAGATATCTTCTATTTTCCATATATAACCAATGACACTCCTTGATTTTATGTGAAATGTGCTCATACTTCTTTATCTCATACACTAACCTGCAGCAGCTATGCTGGATTATTTGGATATGCAATCTGTCAGAGACCACTAAACATACATATAAAGTCACAATAACTAAAATGACTCAAAATTAGCAGTTCACAGAATGCTCTCTTCATTTTAAAATGAAGTATATGCCTATTGCTCAAATTAGCTTCATTGATGCCTCACTTATGAGTATTTTTACATGCTCAGAAAAGCGCAAATTGTTATCACTAATAAGACCCAAATTCCTAGCATAATCGCCGACTTCAAGAAGAGCACCGTCAATCTGAAGTCACACTATTTTTCATTAAATCAATATGAATTGAGTTGTAAATTATGTGACTGTAGGTGTTCAACTCATTGTTAACCGTAACCTCGGCAATATGAGCATAGGAGTGAAAACAAAAATATAGCCAAGTATCATCGGCATATGCCTGAACTTTGCAGTTCTGAATGCTATTTAAAATGTCTGCAGTGTAAATAATGGAGAGAAGAGAACCCAATAAGGAGCCTTGCGGCACACTAGATAAAATTTATATATTTATAGAATGAGATCCATTGACAGAAATCTTGCGGCTTCACTAAAACCATAATACCTAAGCTTCGCATACGTGATTGATCGTATCAAATGCCTTTGAAAAGTCAAGTAAGATCAAGATAGAATTTAAACCCTGATCTTTTCAATTTCCGTCTCCTGTAGGTACAAACAGATTAAACTTGATACAGTTGTATCAGAAGTAGTATATAGTGACCAATATAATGTTATGATTAATGGACAACTAACCGTACCACTTTTCTTTCCAGGATATAGCAATTTACCAAAATCTAGTCATTCAGATGTTGGAGGATCCAGAATGGAGCCCAGCGGTAGTACAGGCCTTTTGTCTGGATTGGACTGTTATCCTTTTGCTACTTACAATGATGTTGCTGCCTTAGAAACCGTCACCGAAGATCATGAAGCGTTAGGGTATAACAAACTTAGAACAACTGGTAAATGTCTCATATTTTTGCGTAGTTTTTGAGGATCAAAACGATTTCATAAATTCAATATTTTTGTTTTCACTTTTCCCCACCTTGAAAATGTATGTAGAAACTTTATGCTCCTTGGCCTAAAATAATGATAACGTTCAGAACCCTATAAAAACAAAGTTTGAAAATCATTCCATTCGTAACCACCCCAAAAATATCTTGTTACTTCACCCAAAAATAATTATAAGGTCAAAAAGCAAGGAAAAACGAAATGTTTAAGACGATATGCTTAATACTTATTTCGTATGACTTTTTGACGTAACCACTAAATGAAAAGAACTGAACTCCATTCGACTCACTATAAGGATCCTGTGCATGGGGATTTCAATACTTGTGGGATATACAGCTTAGGTTAGGTTAAAAAGAGAAAGCTGTGTTCTTTGGGGGCGTATTTACAGTCCGCTGAAAAACTTTTTATGGCTTACTGAGGTATTTGGGAAAAACTAAAATTTGGCCAAATCGTTTTTTCCCCTTTTGAGAAATATCAAAAGACTAATCGAACTTTTTCATTGGCACTTTTTAGGCACTACATGATGGTGTTTTTAAATGTTGTGCACGCCGGTTCATTTTTGAGAAACCATCATCAACTTTATTTTTTATAAGGTTCGAAAAAGTACACCCTGCATCTAGTAGCATTTTTTTATACGAATTCAACGATGGTTCACATGTCACTTTTATTTTCGTGGTTATAAGGACAACATCGCTTTTTCTGATTTTTTTTAAATAGGCGTTGCAAACAAATGCTTGATGATGAGATTATGTGATTACTGATAGATACATATTACATATAACATAATGATATTATGGGGTAAAATTTTATAAAAATAAAAAGGTCCAGAGAAGTTAAATCTTAGGAACGCGCTGGCCAGGAACTTCAGTGGAAGTTCCAATCCACCTTTCGGGAAATCGCTGATAAAGATACTCTCGAACTTGCCGGAGCACCGTCTTGTTGAAATCAACAGCTATGAACCTGTGTCAAAGATGAATTATCCAGGCAGTTTCTAGATCATGTTGTATCAATTAAAGGTACCGTTCTGAAGTTAATGAGTTGTGGAAAATAAATTGACCCAATATTTTGGTCCCTAGAATTTCACATCACATATTAAACCCAAAACTTTTTCTTGAGCCCATTCATGAGTGTTGCGGCGATTAAAGATATCATTATTAGTGACCACACTCTCATCGGACCATGTTATCTTTGAAGAAAAATTAACATCTTTTTCACACCTTCCAGTTGCACATACCTCCTTCATTTTCTGTCCTCCAAATATACCTAACATCGCATTAGCCTCTAAGGTGGTTCAATAAGCATTTAGGTAGTGGACGAATGATATGTTTTTGGCGAGGTGTCTGGAATTATATTGTGGTATTGAAAATCCTACATGCAGTTTAACTGTGGTATCTGTGATATAGCACGTAATGAGGAGGAAGGTAAACATCCAGGTAATGAAGGTCACCTGCAGGTAGTTGACCGCAGAACACAGTCAGGAGTGTTTTACGTGTCGCCAAACTAGCAGGAAGCTGATTTCTGGTATTTCAATGCTCCGCTAATCATGTAAAGGCGAGTATTGTTATTCCAACATAGTATTTGGAATTTGAGACATCGTCGCTTTTGTTGTAACTCCACGAAACTCTAAACAATATTTTATGTATTTACTTGAAAAATCCACCGTGATTACCGGGAACGTCATCAGTAGGCACTACTAGCATATGAGGTTTCATTTGCGACTAGAAAAACATGGAGGACTATAAGATTATTCAATAGCGAATCCAAAGACCTACCGTTCTTTTTCCTCTCCTAAAAAGTTATTAGTTTTAAGTTACACGGTACTGGAACTCTTTTTATTGAACAACTAAATTTTTGTGATTCATGAGTGGGTAGTACAAAAAAGATGAAAATACGATAGACATTTGTTATATAGTTTTATATCCTACGTCAATAAGCAAAGGCAAACATTTTCAAAGTATTTTGAGTTTTATATTTTTATGACGCTTCATGATATACCCAAAAAGTATGAATTGCTTGTTGCAACATCGGCTGTAGATTGTCCAAGTCTGTTGCGAGAAAATAGATGTCATGTTCCATTTTTTTGTATTATATTTATACTCTTCAGTCTACATTATGCATGTCCATCGAAAAATAAATACGAACATTTAAAAAACAAAGTTATTGTCTTCATCTACACTGAAAAAGCTTTTAGGATGTAAGCACAAATTTTGGAGAATCTGCTTTCTTTTGTGGTTACTAGATTTAGCGCCCTTAAACCCATTTTAAAAATTGTTACCGTACAGTAATCCATTACAAGCTTTGTTAGAATCAGTACAGCAATCACTGAGATTGCACAGTGTCAAGAAAACCAGAACGACAGGTGGGTTATCGCAATCGGTGGAACGCTAAAGCACCTGTTTTTCAAGCCTAGCTTCCAGAAAATGCTATGTATCATAGGTATATCGTTTAGACAGTAAAAATAATAATACGGATTACCCTATATAAACACAATTACTCTATGACATGCCAAACTACGCATTACTCTGTAGAAATCAATTAAAAGTAGGGAACCCATTCAGATGAACCAGCCGCCAGTAACCCTTCTTCTCTTTATTGGAGTATATCTTGGTAGTTTACAGGCAATAAAACATAAAGAAAAAAAACCTATTGTATAGCGGCATGTGTGTTGGTGTATCTATCCAGTTGAAGGGTGTATGTAAAGCTGGACATACACGCTAATAATATGCATAGATGCCTGGTTTCAAATTCATGATTCCGCCACTGTCTGATCTGTATGAATATTTTGGTGAAAAAATCATGATCAACTGTCCCTCTGTGTCTCTACCCACACTCCGCCGATACACGACACGAATCCATACCGATAATCTCCAAGCGTTTGAAAAGCTTCATTCCAGTCAGAGTCTTTTATTTCTTACCTTTTGTCTTTCACCCATAAGCAATTTGTCTGTTAAATGCTCACTTTAATTTTTCCTCTATTACCAACGGCAGATTTGTGGGTGGAGTAAAGTAATATAATCTTTCCTGGTTTGAAATCGTCATAACACAAGAGATGAAAATATGAAATATACACACTTCTTAAAGTGTTTTGTAAATCCAATGTCCATGTAAAATTTCTTTAAGAATACTGGTTGCTACGCTCAAAGCTCTTATTGTTGTTGTAACCGGTTTATCGCATGTTCTTTTAGTATACATTAGCGTGTATGAGTAGCTTTTGCTTTGAGTAATCCACCAGACAGCCGTAGCACTATCAGGTGGTTATCGAATACTCAGATAACCGCCAAAGGAGATGAAAGAAATAAACCGGCAATAAATTATACTCAAAAAAAGAGGGAAGCTGTACATACGGGCAGGTCACAGGTCGAAGTGTGTCTTCTGTCTGCTCCCCTGATCTTTCATTGCCGACGGTCTGATTAATAACTGGTCATATCCCACACAGAGATTGAGAGATGAATTTTTCTATGGTAGGTTAAATATTTTGTATTCAATAGACAAGCCAAAAAGGTAGGTTGTGCAACACGATTGCTCCAAAACACTCAAACAGCAACTGATTGATACCCATGCTAAATCTGCTAAACGTAAGAGTTAACTAGAAAAATACGACTTTTTTCTAGCTACTATCAATTTCTTTGTGAGCCAAAAACACAAAATATAGCTTTTGTCTTTGAGGTGCCGCGCCGCCGACTTCATAAGCTGGTTGTTCCATTTCCACATTCATAAGAAAAAATTACATGGATTACTCTTAATACCTAAAATTTAAAAGATTATTTTGTTTCTCAAATGTCTGGTAATGTTTTATGACTAAACAGGATAATTTCTTTGATCAATGCATTAATATGTAAATTGAATCAAGAAGGACTTATTCATTTCCTATTTACTTCGTCGCCGCCGCTGGAACGGTGCAATTCCAAAGATATTGGAGAGAAGCCTGAAACTCTTTGAACTAGGCCCACAGACTCTAAGCCTCTGTTCCTGTTCTGATATGGGCACACTGGCGTATTTATAGGAAGGCTTTGGGGCTCTTAGGAGTCTCCCCTTTCTAAGCGCAACAGCTCATTAAGCTTCTCCTACAGATTACAGCATGTTATACCTTCTGTTAAGTGTAGCTCCTTGGACTAAGCGATCCTGAGCCTCCCCCCTGATTTTTTCCTGGATAACACCTCTGCTTGAGAAGTATCTCAATCTATAGGAAACTATTACTAGCTCAAAATCAACCACAACAGTGGCACGTCTACAAATCACTTTTATGAGCACGTGTCAAACTTCCGTCATCGGACTAAACTAGGCAGTCCCTGATGAATAAAATTAACAAATCATAACTGTTTGTGTTAGCATTGGGAGGGTTTCTGTAAAAGCAAAAATTCTATATACTTAAAGTGGCTGAACCGACTAGTATGTTTACAAAGTAGGAAGCATGTAGACCAGAATGCAGTTTTGTATAGACACAGAAAGTGGTTAAACTAGATTCTAGTAAAATACTTTTCTTAGCTTATGGAAACAGTTGCAAGAAGGATAAATAGTTCAAGCGTTAATTTCTTAATCTAAGTGTTTTTCGTATATACATTTTAGATGAAAATGTTCATTTTCCATTCGTAACTATGTTCGGTAGCCTAGTACTTACGGCTTGTCTATTCAATACCAAACATCATCCAATCTACCATATCAAAATTAATCAAACAACCGGCTTCTCCCTGAATATTTAAATTTGAAAGAAATATTTTGCTTTTCAAGAGCTTGGAGATATTTTACAAATAAAGATGTCATCTGCTTTGAAAATTACATCATATTAGAAATTTAATTAATTTAATTAACAGCAACAGCCCACCAAGCTGCGCGACCCGATAGAATATCGTATTCCTTTTATCTATAATTTATTGCTCGGACATTACCTTCAAGTATCAGTAATGCTATTTAGACTGTCTTCAGCGCTAATACAACGTTGCAATTCGGTATGTTTGAAGGGCGGAAAATGACAGAGGTATTGCAACTTGGATCGCTTATTTTTGTACCACTCACAAAAAAGCTGGCGCCACTCGCTATCCCCTGGTCTAAGTTACGCAAAATAAATTGGATTTGGCTACTCCTACATCTTTTCAATTTGCCTAATTGAACTGCTTGAAAAACACTATTTGCTTGAACCCTTTAAAGACAAATATGTTGGTATGCGCAAATAAAACAAAAGAGATTGTTTTAAAAAGGACATAAACATAAATTGAAAAGGTAATAAAATAGGAGCTGTGGAGAGAGGGACTGGGGGTCAATCTACTTGACACGATTTTTTATTTTTCAGTACTGAAAGAAGATTCTATGGATCGTTTCAGTGACTACTACTTCCGTGACTCTTTCGAGCATTCGTCTTCAGAATCTCAGCTGATTGACAACAGTTACCGCTATGATACGACCAACCCTTCCCACAGGTCCAGTCGAAGTCAAACGCCGTTATCTCATACTCAGGTAGATGGGCGATTGTGCCTGCCAAATAGTAGTGTCCCCTTACAAACAACATCTATAACTACTCAAACTAAGTGCAAAAAATTCAATCTTTTAGGAGCTTTTGTACCATCTCTCATTATTGTAACACTTGTTACGATTTTCTTGGCTGTTATAATCCTTGAAACTGATTACAGTTTGTTAAGTGGGGTTAGAAATATGCCCGAAATGGTATCGTTTAGGTACCATGTGTACAAACCGATTAAAGATTATTTTCATAACAAATTTGCTATATTGTTCTAGAGGGAATATAGGTGTATTTCAAATGTTTTTGAGTAAATGTGTGGGTGAAAATGTTACTATGTTGAGCCATTGGTTAACTAGAAGTACCCAACTTAATCGAAAGCAATACCTATGCCAAAATACTCATACTTATATTTACGACTGAATCGGCCGTTTCAAAAACCTTGCATGTCACGCAATTTGAATGTTTCAGGAGGCAATAAAAACTGTCATTGACCAAATAAAGCAGTTTTGAAGAACTGTTTTGAGCTTAATATAGCATTTGAAAGTTAATTAGTAATGTATAGGTAGTGATATATAACTTGGGCAGGGGAATCATATTAATCATATTTTTCATTGCTCATTATTGAAAATTGATTTATTATGTCACATGTTTTAATTTTGCATGTTTTAATATATTTACGGTGCATAGGGAAAACGAAAAAAGTGAACACCACAGGAAAATCGATTTTCCCGTTTTAAATCCAAACTATAAATAGGTCATCGTGAAATATGTTTAACCTTCAATAATAGACAATCGGTTGCAGAAAAAAAGATACGTGCTTGTGTGACTACCAAAAAGTAAAATGTATTTTTGCATCAAAAATTTTTTGTAATTTAAGTCACAAGACTGATTATTTTAATTTTTCTATTCAAATATGATGACAATTTTATTTTGTCCCCTCAAAATAACTTCCTTCTGAAGCCACACAACGCTAGAGACAGTTATTCCACTCCTCATAGCAGTTCTGGAACTCTCATGCTGGAATGGCTTTCAGCTGGTCGTTTACAGCCGTTTGGATGTTTTCGACTGTCCCAAAATGAGTTTACTTGGGGTTATTTTTCAACTTCGTTCAGAGAAAAACTCACAAGGACTCAAGTTATGCGATTAAGGAGGCTGAGGAGCCACAGGAATGTTTTTAACTGCCCAATACTCGTTTATTGTCATTGCTGTTTAACAAGGAGCATTATCGTGATGTAAGACCCAGGTGTCCTTTATCTTATAAACAGTGATGTGGGTCAAATCTTCTTCCCCGATAATTGTGACTGTCAGCCGCCGATCTGACGGCACAAGATCCCGGATTCTGTCGATATTCCGATCGGTTCATGAAGATAAAGGCCTTACGCTTCGAGGTTCATCTTCAATCAACTCTCTCCCTTCTGAAAATGTCTTGAATCACCGAAGAAACCTGGGCCTAAATGCCGGGACACCGCGGCTGTTATGATGATCCCAATGAAATTTTGTTGATATGATTTTTGAACTGCCAAAGGTTAGTAGAACTCGGAAAAGCTTCCTGTGGTAGATTGTTCCAGAATCTCGACACCCTCGGGATAAAGGAGCGGTCGTATCGGCAAGTTCCGGATCTACGAAGTTCGACACGGTTAGGATGGGAGGCCAGTCAGGCGGGTCTATCTGGCAGGCACATCGCGCGGCGGCATCATAGAAGAGAGCTCTGAGGAGCAAAGCCCGTTGGTGTAGCGGTAGAAAAGAGATAGATCGCCGACGGCCCGTCGGTACGAAAGGGTCCCGAGACTGTCTGTCATCGATCAGTCGGACCGCCCTCCTCTGGACAGCATCGAGCATAAATAATGTAGTCGGGGCGGCAGCACCCCAAACGTGTGAGCATTACTCGAGGCTAGGCCTTATCTGGGCCTTGTATAGAGTGAGGAGGTCATGCGGTGAAAAATACTTCTTAGCTTAGCTTTTTCCCAGCAGCTGCCGCTTTTGACGAGATTTGTTCGTGCCATATCAGGTCTTCGGTGATCTGGACCCGACCAGCTGAAATAAATGGCTCTTTGGCAGAACTCGGCCATCCATCGAAACCCGATGAGCGCTAGGACGCTTTTTGTTCGTCAAAGTACAGTACTGTGTTTTGGAAGCATTAAACTGTTGCGTCCCCAGCGTCCAGTTCAGCGGCAGAGATCGGCTTGTCACTCTGAATGTAGAGTGCTGTCATCAGCGAAGCTGTGGATTGGGTTGGTCGTGCAGCAAAGGAGATCGTTGATATGTAAGAGGTACAGTGTCGGAGCCAAGACCGATCGTTGATGAACACCCGCGTTGACGTTGTGGGATGAAGAGGAGAACCCGTTAATTACGACGGATATCTTACGGCCACCCATCTGCAAAGATTTTCTGGGAGGGGATGGGCGTTTGCTTAAGAGGGCAGCGTGCCACAGCTGAGCGAACGCTTTGGTGATGTCAAGAGCAATGACATGAGCCTCACCATAAAACTGGATGAGTTTACAATTGAATGACGTAAGCTAAGAGGTCCCCTGTGGATCGCTGGTGCCGGAAACTATACTGCCTGTGACTAAACTAGCGGTGACGTTCGAAATAGGCCAGAAGCTCGCGATTTATGCACCTCTCCATCACCGACCTAACCTCCACAACACCGTGGGCTGAGTTACCCAGGGGGGACAGGACAGCAGTGCTGTAAAGGATAGGAGGCGTGGTCAGAAAGAGATCCAGCAGGCTACTGGTATGTGAAGAGACACGGGGGAAAAAAGTAGGGCTTGTGACCAGCTCTGTCAGCCCTTGCAGAAGAGCGAACGCTTTAACTGCCCGACCTGCTGCATCGGTCTTGTTTGAGCCCAACCAAAGCTCATTATAAGCATTGAAATCACCGAGAAGAACCACCTCTGAAGCGGGGTGATTGATATTCAGGAAGTAGGTCATCCCAGTTATGGTCCGAAGGAGAGCAATAAAGGCAGCATATAAATTTGGGGGATGTTTTGGAGTTGAGGCGAAGCCACAGAATGTCCTGCCGGTCTGATTCCAAAGAAACATCTCTGGAGCAGTAGAGACTGCTGCGGACAAAAGCCGCAACTCCCCCGTTCTTTCTCAGATTAGAGTGCACCTCGTAATTTGGGAAGCTAAGATGGTTAATCGGTGGAGACTGAGATTTTTGTCTCCGCCAAGAAAAGCATGGCGGGACGATTGGATTGCAAGTAGTGATGAACAACATCAATGTGGCTGTTAATCCCGCAGATGTTGGTGAAACAAATGTTATCTTCGATGATGTTCCCTCCAGCCCACCCTCCACTCGGACATTCCGATAGTGGGAAGAGCTAGCGGGTGGTGCCGCCTCGGTCGACGTCCTTATCTATTACCTTCTTTTTGCATGTTAATGATATTAAATAGACCTAAAGTGGCCCGTTGGCGAACTTGTACCGCCGCCCGAAAATCGGTACTGAGGTATTCCTTAACCCTTTCAGTACGGGACCTTTTTTAACGGTACTGTCACCACCGCCGGCACATTTTGCATTGTCTGGGCGCCTGATGACGTATATATCCGTCACCGTAATAAAGGTTAAAGTACACTAACGAAGTAAGCAATGCAGCTTAAAAACTTTATTACTCAATGAAAATCAAACAGTTAAATCCTAAAAATATAATAAAAACACTCAGAACTAAACAAAACAAAAAAAAACATTGTGCAAGTTAACTTTTAAAAGTCGGCTACTTGATGATAAATCCGAAAGCAGGGCACTACACATAGCCCAACGTCACATTCTCTACACATGTAGCTGCTCTCCTTTCTTTTCTTTATTCCTGCTTTTGTCTGGGAGCAGACTTTGCATCTCCTAGTGGCACTTTTCTTTCCCTCTTTTCTAGGAACCAATTCCGGAAAATGCCGTTCTGTCAGCCTTGCATTCCCCTGATCAAAATGAAGTGGTTTTGCCTCAGTCGATGAATACCTGAAAAAAAAATGTTTTTATTAGATACGTTAATTGTTAAACTTGATGTTTTAACTTACCTTTCCAATAACTGCCGAATAACTTCTAAGTGAAACTTTGCAAATGGAACCTTTTCTGGATGCTGCGTCGAAAACATTGCGTGAGAATTTAGTAAGGTAACATCCACAGAATGAAAGAATACCTTTGCATACCATTTTATTGATTTACGAGTGCAATCAATGCTACTGATCATCATGTCCGACCTGTCAACTGCGCCCATATGCGTGTTATATTCTACAACGCATAACGGCTTCTTTATATTTTTTTTTGTAATCCTGCTTATTTTAGGAAGAGAGACAATTTTATTTGCATGTATTGTTGTCAGCATTATAACATCGCGGCGGTCTTTCCATTTGAGCGCCAACATAGTATTGCTACTTCTCCAGTCGACTTCACCAGTTTTTAGTTTCTTCTCAAATACTGGCATTTGTTTTCGGTTTTGTCGTACCGTGCCGCAAGAGTTCGTTTTGTGTTGGAACAGATAATTTGACAGAGACGGGCTCGTATAAAAGTTATCTGTAAACAGCGAATGCCCTTTATTTAAAAAAGGGCTCATTAGTTTGGCAACAATGGCTCCCGTAATACCCAGATCATGATTTTTTTCAGCTTGTACATTTGTAGCTTTACCCGCGTATATGATGAAATCTAAGACGAAGCCCGTTTCACAGTCACAAAGAACGTATAACTTAACTCCAAATCGATGTCTTTTAGTTTTAATATATTGTTTAAATGCCAACCTTCCTTTAAACAACACCATGCTTTCATCTATAACTAAGTTCTCGAAGGGATAAAAATTGTTCTGAAAGTTTCTTCTTAATTTTTGCATCACCTGGTCAATTTTATACAGACGATCATTCAATGGTACTTCTTCGTTATTGCAAAAGTGCAAATAACGGCGAATTTGAAAATATCTGTCTCTTGACATCTTTTGACGGAAAATAGCCGTATGTAGTAAATTATCCTGAGACCAGTACTCCTTCATTTCAAGTTTCTTCACGCGTGGCATTAACATAGTTATAGCAAGAAAAACATACAATTCTGGCAGATTAATATCTTTCCAGTTTTTAGCCTTTTGTTGGGCGGCATACCTGTTCGTTTCTGTCACAACTATATTTACTATTTCTTCGGAAAACAGGCTAAGAAAGTAATCTACTTCTTTTGAGTCCGGAGTCAAATTATCGTTCTTCAAACCACTGTTATTTCGGTCAAATTCATGTACTCGAGGGACAAATGCATTCGAGGTCCAAAAAATCTCCTGTTCACTTTGCTGCAAAATAGCTTCCAGATCTTCTGGTTCCTCATTTTGTGTAACTTGTTCGGTATCGTAATTTTCGTCAACCGAAGAGACTTCAGAACTAATACTTTCACTTTCTAAATTATCGGGTGAGTATTCGCTGCCGCTGTCTTCAAATGGGTCCTCCTCACTAAGGTAGATATCATCCTCATCCACAACGGATAAAATTTGCCTGATATCGTCCTCGCTCAAGCCGCAGTAACTAGAATTTTGTTGCTTACGCTTTTGGCCACGTGTAGGCCTTTCAGAGGGACCGGCGCACTCTTCCTCTGCCATTTCAAGTAAGACTATAACGCTCGGTTTCAAAAATCGCAAGCACGATACAGACGCTAGACAGTGTAGCCGGATGTCGTAAATTTTCGGCAACGCCAAAATCTTCCGTCATCCGGCTAAGCAGTGAGCGAAACATTGACATAATATTACGGCGCTCGTCTGTGGTGAAATGCCAGTTTCTAAAAGTGTCGAATCTGTTAGGCAGTAGGCTAATGGATATAATTCTTCGATGTCGGATATATACGTCAGCCGGCCGGTGGGTATATTCTATAACTGACGTATAAATATGTCAGCCGTACTGAAAGGGTTAACGCGTATACATACGCTTGAAAGGGAAGAAGTAGAATACTGGATACAACAACTTCCGGAACAAGCTTTTGCCACGGCCCCGATCAGTAGAGGATCGCGGCTCTTAACAAAACACTATCTCCATAGGCCTGTTGAAGTTTAGCAAGAGTGTCCGTGGCACTGTGCCCAAGTCTAAAACAAAACATGATAGCACCTGCTCGAAATTGATGTCACTTATTTTTAGAACACAATAGGAAAAACACTTTCACAAAAATAAAATCGCTACTGACAACCAAATGACTCTGTGGGAAGTATCGGCACACATAAGATGATTCTTTTATACTAAATTATGTGAAAACTAACATGTAAATAATAATTTATGATGGCAATAGATTGAGCAAATTTAAAATCATGTAACCGCGAGTCAATAGTAAAATCATGCCCGCGTGGCAATTGTATGTGAACGTGCAAATGCAGCATATTGTTAGGCGTCTTTTCGAGAAAAACGTTAACCAATGGTTAAACGGATATAAACAGGATTGCGCACACGATATATGGAATTTTTGAGAATCTCCAGAATCCCGTTTATCGTGTAACCGATCCTTTGTTTAGTCTAGACAGATATACAGAGTGATTTCTAAACACGGGACAAAGATACAAGATTATTCTAATGATCTCTGCTTTATTTCGTTACAAGCCAAGCAAAATTACCAAATACGAGGGTTGTTTCAAAAATAAGGTTCCCAACGCTGTAACTCGCTCCCTCACCACCGATCCCGGCAAGAATCGCCTATTTACGACGCTCAGTACTGGACTGACAGGCGTGCGCCATGCAGCACTGCAAAGCCGTCACCGCCAGATACGATTTTTTTTATATATGTATATATACCGAAGCAGCCGCGAAGGCAGAAGCCTAAATGCCGAGACACCGCGGCTGCTATGATGATCAAAAATAAATTTTGTTAATCCGATTTTTGAACTGCCTAAGGTTAGTAGAACTGGGAAAAGCTTCCTCTCCCTCGGGACAAAGGAGCGGTCGTATCGGCCCGTTTTGGATGTAGGAAGTTCAACACGATTAAGATGGGAGGTCAAAGTCAGGCGGGTCTGTCTGGTAGGCACATAGCGCGTCGGCATCATGGAAGATAGCTTCGAGGAGCAAAGCCCGTTGGTGTAGCGGTAGAAGAGAGCTAAAAAGAGGGTCTCGAGACTGTCTGTTAGAGAAGAGTCATCATCAGTTGGACAGCCCTCGTCTCGACAGCATCGAGCATAAATAATGTAGTCGGGGCGCCAGCACCCCAAACGTGTGAGCAATATTCGAGGCTAGGCCGTATCTGGGCCTTGTATAGAGTGAGAAGGTCATGCGGAGAGAAGTACTTCTTAGCCCTAAGCAAATAGCCTAGCTTTTTCCCAGCAACTGCCGCTATTGACGAGACGTGTTCGTGCCAGATCGGGACTCCGACTAGCGGAAATAAATGGATCTTTGGCAGAACTCGGCCATCCATCGGATGAGCACTATGATGCTTTTTGTTGGTCAAGGTACAGTACTGTGTTTTGGAAGCATTAAACTGTACAAGATTGTTGCGTCCCGAGCAGTGATAACCTCCAGGTCTCTCGTCAGAGATGAAGTCGTCGCTAGTCTTCTTTTTTCCAGCTCAGCGGTAGAGATCGGCTTGTCGCTCTGAATTCCTGCATGTAGAGTGCTGTCATCAGCGAAGCTGTGGATTGGGTTGATCGTGCGGGAAAGAAGGTAATATGTAATAGGAACAGTGTCGGAGCCAAGACCGATTGTGGGATGAAGAGGAGAACCCGTCAATTACGACGGATATCTTGCGACCAGAGATAAAGTCAGCCATCCATCTGCAAAGCTTTTCTGGGAGGCCATAGGATGGAAGTTTCGTGATGTCAAGAGCAACGACATGAGCCTCACCATATGACTGAATGAGCTTACTCCAAAATTGCGTGACGTAAGCTAGAAGGTCCCCTGTGGATCGCTGGTGCCGGAAACCATACTGCCTGTCGCTAATCAAGCTTTGACGCTCGGGGTACTCCAGAAGCTCGCGATTTATGCACCTCTCCATCACCTTACTTATAACAGATAAATGAGCAAATTTCCAGTTTTCTGGGAAGGTGCCGGATTCATAAGATATCTGGAAGAGACGCGAAAGAACTGGAGCAAGCTCAGCTGCACATCTCTTCAGTACAATGGCAGGAATCAAGTCCGGACCAGAAGCTTTGTTGATGTCGAGCGACAAGAGCACTCGTCTTACGGTCTTATGCCTGAATGTTACCTCCCACATAGTGTGGGGAACCCTTTGAATTGACGGCACTTGGGCGGTGGGGGGGGGGGTGGCATGGTGGAGTTGGCGGCAAAGATCTTGGCAAGCACTTCCACCTTGGCTTTTGAGTCGGATACAATCGTTCCATCCTGACACGTAAGTGGTGAAAGGCTACTGTGTGAGAAGTTCTTTTCAATCTGTTTGGCCAGCGTCCAGAAAGACCGACTGTCATTGCGCTGCGACATTACCCTGTGCCTAACTTTTATGTCGTGCTGGTTTTTGGCATTGCGAACCGCTTCTTTGTATTTGTTTCTAGACTCGACGTCGGCTTGTCTGTTCTCTACAGTTGGCTTTTGTAAGAAGATTCTGTGTGTCTTGATCTTCTGCTGGCGAGCAGTGTCACACGATTTGTTAAGGGTATAAGCATTCAACCTGTCCTCAAATGGTGAAGAGAGCTCTTGACGGCCGCATGGACAGCCACGATGATCAAGGAAGCGGGAGGCCGTCGATCTCCGAGAAACTCTGAGGAACTTATGACGAAGATTGAGCAAATCGTGCTCGTAGATCGGGAACAGGCGGTTGAAATTCCTGAGGCTTCTGAAAAAGCGTAAGACTGCATCACGACAATGCGCATCCTCATGTCTCGCAACAAACGAAGGACTGAATCGAGCCATTTGGCATTGCCCATCCCCCTTACAGCCCTGACATAACGTTTCCGAAATTGAAGCAGCACCTAGGCGGTCAACGGCTGGAGACGGACGAGGAGTTGTATGGAGCAGTTACCAAGCTTCCAAGAGAGCTGGCGGCCGACTTCTTCGCCTTTTAAATAAATTCGTTTTTCAAATGAAAAATTCTTTGGGCCTCATTTTTGATACAACCCTCGTAGTTTTGGATTTTAGTCATGTCGAGGAAATACTCGTGAGCAAAATCTGAAAATTTTTCTAGTCCATTATCTTGAATATTTTTTTAAGGCTTAAGCTTAGTAAGTAGTCCAGGGCATAGATGTATGATTTTACTAGCTCTTTCATGAAATACCTATAGACAGTCCCTTTTTTCGGGATTACCCTATTTAGGATCCCATGCATTTTGCAAATTGACTTTTTAGATATATTTATTACAGATACAAGAATTATATAATACATTAAGTTAATAAAGTACCTATCCAAACTTCAGGAGGTAATTCCTTGAACATTTCAAGGAAATGTCCATGTACGAGGGTGGTCCGATAAGTACTTAGCCTACAAAAGAATCACGAAAATTTTGGAAAAGTGGCAATTTATTTCTTGACATAGTCTTCTTTTTGCCCGATACACTTAACTCAGCGATGCTCCCACTACTTGACCCGTCTGAAAAATGCGTTTTCTGAATGTCTCTAGTGTATATCAGTGGATCCATGTTTCGTAGACGGTCACGAAATGACGCAGAAACTCCTTCGGATTGCGCTTAAACAGCTGCTCTGAAGTACGAGTCCGATTCGGCTGAAATTTCGACAGTAGCCGTTAACGCGAATATACTACACGATAGTAAATTTCTCTTGCGATAGTGGCGCCATCGGGTGGTGAGGATAAGTACTTATCGGACGGCACTCGTATATATGTTTATACATAGGTCCGGTTATGCTTCGTTTTCGTGATGGAGGAACTGAAACGTTTCGGGATCGCGAAAAATTTTTGAAATGAGACAGTGTGTTTTTTGGATGTTATATGACATGTACATCTTGAAAAACCATGTCTGTCGGTATATCTGTACGCTAATCCTAGGCTCGTCTCTAACTTGATCAGTACCGCTAGAATTTTGGTGAAATTTTCACACAAGGTTGCTACTATGCCAAGGACGAAAAATCTTTTTTAAAAAAAAAAACGGAAAAATAAAAATCGATCATACGTTTTTTGACGTTCCAGAAGGTCCCGATTATTTACAGAAAATTTCTGCATGGGTTGAAATTCGGGAATTGTAGGAGTGGGGGGCTATATGAACGTTTTTTGATTTTTGTATATTTATACGCTCCCAATCTCGGTAATTCTATGCACATATTACCCATATATCACACATAGATTTCCCCGTCTTTGAAACTTATAAGAATAATAGAGAAATGTTTTTGATCCGTGTAGTCTTGCTAAGCTCACCGCCCAGCTGATCAGTCTATCCGTACTGAAAGGCAAAAAACTGACAATGCACAAAATGAACGATAACTTGCTGCTGCGATGCCACGTCGGGCACTGCCACGCAATGTGGAAAGGGGCAACGTTGCCAGATGGACAGTGGCTACCGGGTATGGGCCTGCTTGACTGACTTAATGCGCTTAATTTCTCTGTTGTACATGTGTAACAGACTTTTTCAACTCGTACATACATGTTACGGCCATCTAGATCTAATTCCGTTAACTCTTTCACTTTGGTTAAATTGACGCGTCTTTTTTAACCAGTGTAGTCCAGATTTTCGGCGATACTTCTCTGTTTGTTCCTACTAAATTTTAACACGATCGACTAGGAATATTACGATTTTTACGAAAAAATGGTTTTTCAGAAAAGGTTTGCACAAATATTGAAATCGAAACATTATCGGACCTATTCTTTTATGAACCTTATGAACCTTTTTTCTTAATATTACTTGGTGAAGTTTGGCCAGCTACTTTATTAACACGTAGGTCTTGAACCTTTCTTTTGAATCATTCCATTATCTGGGTCATTGTCAAATTTCGCGCAGGTAACCGTGACTAAAACTGATGAAACTTAAAATAAATAAAAATACCTGGATATAACTTTTCTTAGTTTCCATGCATGGAAAAATAACTGAATTTTATATGTGACAGTCGGCTGCGATGTTTAACCCTTTGAGGCCGAATTTATTTATTTAAATAAAAAAACAAAATGAAGAGTGTAACTCTGTTTATTTATATTTTACTTAGTTTTTAAGATCGCGGAACCAATGGAAAATAATCAGGATTATCCTGCACGATATGGTATTCCTGAATTACCAGTAGGAAACTAACATAAAAATAGGTCATGGTAACAGCAACAAAAGCAGGCGAGTACATAATATAAATAGTATTATTTGGTATGGTAAGCAGCAAAACAGTTTTTGTCGTGTTTTATACATAGTCCCACATTACAGGATGAACACTTCCACTTTGTACGCCTTACTTCCTTTGTGGTGCTACAGTGGGCACATCTCAGCAATGTAGTTCTTTCTGGCATGTGGCATGCCTTAGAATACAGAAGTTCTAACGGAACACACTTTTTGAACCTATTGATAGGTTCCTTGTTTGAAGGCCTACCTCGTTTGGAAGGAACTACTGCACCAATGAGGCCTCTGGATACAGCCAAACGAAATGTTTTCAAATTCATTGCTTTTGATTTGCTCCGCAATCGAAACAAAATTGAGGCGTTGACGACACATGCATCAACAAAGTAAAAGAAAATTCTATGCCACCACTTATGTGACTTACGGTTTACTTCATACAGGCCTTTTAGCATGTCGAACTTATCGACATAGCCCATATGGGTGTTATATTCGATAACCATTTGGGGACATGCTACTTCATCTTTTCTCCTTCTTGGAACGCGACCCATTGTCACAGGATTTTGGTAATTGCTGAGGAATAATACGCTTCTTCGATCCATCCACTTCATGGCCACTAGTCCGCACGTAGATATGCGATAATCTTTATCGCCTCGTTTCATATCTTTATCTAACTTCAGCTCAGGAAAATCTTTTCTACCTTTCCTTATCGTACCACATGCATATATTCCATTCGGTAATAAAGATCTTTGTAGTTCAACGGAATTGAAATAATTGTCGAAAAAAACTTTATGATGTTATAAATAGCATTATTTGGTATGGTAAGCGGCAAAACAGTTTTTGTCGTGTTTTATACATAGTCCCACATTACACGATGAACACTTCCACTTTGTACGCCTTACTTCCTTTGTGGTGCTACAGTGGGCACATCTTAGCAATGTAGTTCTTTCTGGCATGTGGCATGCCTTAGAATACAGAAGTTCTAACGGAACACACTTTTTGAACCTATTGATAGGTTTCTTGTTTGAAGCCTACCTCGTTTGGAAGGAACTACTGCGCCAATGAGGCCTCTGGATACAGCCAAACGAAATGTTTTCAAATTCATTGCTTTTGATTTGCTCCGCAATTGAAACAAAATTGAGGCGTTGACGAAACATGCATCAACAAAGTAAAAGAAAATTCTATGCCACCACTTATGTGACTTACGGTTTACTTCATACAGGCTTTTTAGCATGTCGAACTTATCGACATAGCCCATATGGGTGTTATATTCGATAACCATTTGGGGACATGCTACTTCATCTTTTCTCCTTCTTGGAACGCGACCCATTGTCACAGGATTTTGGTAATTGCTGAGGAATAATACGCTTCTTCGATCCATCCACTTCATGGCCACTAGTCCGCACGTAGATATGCGATAATCTTTTTCGCCTCGTTTCATATCTTTATCTAACTTCAGCTCAGGAAAATCTTTTCTACCTTTCCTTATCGTACCACATGCATATATTCCATTCGGTAATAAAGATCTTTGTAGTTCAACGGAATTGAAATAATTGTCGAAAAAAACTTTATGATGCTATAAATAGCATTATTTGGTATGGTAAGCGGCAAAACAGTTTTTGTCGTGTTTTATACATAGTCCCACATTACACGATGAACACTTCCACTTTGTACGCCTTACTTCCTTTGTGGTGCTACAGTGGGCACATCTCAGCAATGTAGTTCTTTCTGGCATGTGGCATGCCTTAGAATACAGAAGTTCTAACGGAACACACTTTTTGAACCTATTGATAGGTTCCTTGTTTGAAGGCCTACCTCGTTTGGAAGGAACTACTGCACCAATGAGGCCTCTGGATACAGCCAAACGAAATGTTTTCAAATTCATTGCTTTTGATTTGCTCCGCAATCGAAACAAAATTGAGGCGTTGACGACACATGCATCAACAAAGTAAAAGAAAATTCTATGCCACCACTTATGTGACTTACGGTTTACTTCATACAGGCTTTTTAACATGTCGAACTTATCGACATAGCCCATATGGGTGTTATATTCGATAACCATTTGGGGACATGCTACTTCATCTTTTCTCCTTCTTGGAACGCGACCCATTGTCACAGGATTTTGGTAATTGCTGAGGAATAATACGCTTCTTCGATCCATCCACTTCATGGCCACTAGTCCGCACGTAGATATGCGATAATCTTTATCGCCTCCTTTCATATCTTTATCTAACTTCAGCTCAGGAAAATCTTTTCTACCTTTCCTTATCGTACCACATGCATATATTCCATTCGGTAATAAAGATCTTTGTAGTTCAACGGAATTGAAATAATTGTCGAAAAAAACTTTATGATGCTTTCCTACTAAAGCTCTGCTGAGGTCCTTCACAACCCGTAACCCTAATTTCTTTTCAGTAATCTGGCCAATTTTTCCGGTATATATTTGAAAATCGCACATGAAACCAGTTGAGTCACACCTAACCCAGACTTTGTAGCCCCGCTTGATTGGTTTGTTTGGCATGTATTGACGAATTGAACTTCGTCCTTTGAATCGTATCATGGATTCATCTATAGATTGAAATTCATGTGGATTCATGGCGGAAAGAAATGTTTCTCGAAGCTTAGATAGAATTGGTCGAACTTTATAAAGTTTATCGTAATTGGGGTCATTTCTTCCCGGTTGTACCGAATTGTCGTTGAGATGGATATGGCTTAGTAACCACGAGAAATTATCTCGGAGCTCGTCGTTGGATGACCAATAGTCTCTGTAACTGGGCATTTGCTTGATGCCCATCAGTAGATTGACTCCCAAAAAAATTTTTATTTCTTCTTCTGACGTTGGAGTAAAATTAGCCCCTCCGCCATGTTTTTGAAGGTAGTACAAATTTGTTTGGAATACTATATGTTGGATTAGATCTCCAGGAAAAAGTGATAAAAAAACGTCAGTCGGAGTTTCTACAGCCGCAATTAGGTTGGGACCTGTTACTTCTATGAAAGGATTTGTTGTAGTGACAGTTTTCGTTATTTGTACAAATACTAGACTGATTGGTCGCCAATCTTGCTAGTGGTACATCGTCCTCGCTCTCCCAACCCATGTCAGCGTCTACTTCAACAGCCACGTCATTTTCCTCTTCAAGAATAATATCCATATTCTGAATGTCAAGAAGGTCAGTTTCTGGTAAGTTATTTGCCTCTAGATATCCTTCTCCTACTTCACTTTCTACATCCGAACCTTCAGATTCACTGCCACTTGGTATTTCATCGAGGATAGCATACAGTTCATCTTGGTTCAGTTTTTCCAGGTCTACAAGCTTCCAAGCTGCTTTTTTTATTTCCTAAAACAATTTTGTTATCACTACATTGAAAAGTGCCTAGTGGTTATTTCAGATTACCACTCATAAAAACTACGAATAGGACATTAAAAAAAAACAAAATTTGTATGCATAACTTGAGTAAGCAATTATACAACAAACATAGCGGAAAGAAACATACCTGCCATTTTTTATATCTCCCAAAAGCAAAGATTGTCACTATTTTACGCGAGAGTAGAACGTCCATTGTAAACAACTGTTAATTACTACCTATGGATCCAGGCAGAAAATATTTGCCGGTCCAATAATTGACACATAATATTTTCAGTACACTAGGCAACCAACTTTACATGGTACGCTGAGAAAATCGCTAGGCAATTCAATACGCGACATTTAAATTATGGTATACTCAAGTTACCAGTGGTCCTGGAAGGGTTAACTAATAATTTAAGATTTATGCCAGGTTTTTTTGGGTGAGAGACCAAAAAAATTACAACTCTGTTATCATAACGTTTCAACTTTTATTATGAAATTAAACAATTCAGTCCCAAATATATTTTTTTTAAAGTTTAATAATCATTTAAATTCTAAACAACTCTGTTACTTCTTGAACTTTAATAGACATTACATTCTATCTAAGAACTGGAAATATCAATATATTAGATAACTGCTAACTACAACATATGAATGTATAATTATCTAATAATTTAACTTACTGTTATATTACGATATTATATTAACCAACTTTTAATACAAATCTTTAGAATATCCTTTGATATTTGGGACGGGAAAGTAACCGAGTTGTAACAAAGTAACATAGTGGTTTTTCTGTATCTTACTTGACTAAACTGCACTCGGTTGAACTTGAGATCTTAATAACATAAACATAAGTAATGTTGATAAACTTTGCGACTGGTATTCACCAATCTATAATTAACTTAAGAAAAACTGAAATCAAATATTCTTTAAAGAGTAACTGAAAGGTCTAACTTGCTTATTTCTCAAATATGGTAGTAGGTATATTCTTTTACCTTTATAGATTTTTTTAGGTTCTGGAACAATGGACAAGTCTATCATTTTTTGTTTGTTATTAGCTCAAATAAAAGTTTAGGAAAAATGAAACAAGATGGTGAAAAAATTATTAATTTATCTCTAAAAACAAAAAATTTGCAGCCCATCAAAGTTGCGTCCTGTCTGTACGTTACGTGTGACGTCACACTTCAGACTTCAGTATCCAGTTGCAGCGCCCGCGGCCGATTCTTGGGCCCGAGCCGACTCAATCTCCTAAACACATGCATAGGCACACATACAGCGGGACACATGGTAGGCTGAACCTCTTCCGCCCCAATTTGTTTAATTAGTTGACTGCATATACGATCGGTTATGAGCGAAATAAGAAAAAAGGTTGTTATAAATACTGTACCGTTCCAAAATGTACGAGCACAACAATTACAACCCCTAATAAACATTTTTTCTACGTACCTTCACATGCGGGGTCCATAAATGGTATGAACTTACGCAGTACTTAATAGTTATCAACTGGAAACCACGTATCCAAGCGCACAGGTGTGCCTTATGAATTGTCTATAGACTAATGACTAAACGGACAGACGCTGTCGAACACCTACGCGATGAGACGCTGGGCACTAGAGAAGTGTGACGTCAGACGCGCACGAACAGAAACTATGATTTCGCGCTATAATGCGCCAAATTTAGGTACCAATTTCTCTGTCATTTATTGGCCGATTTAAATAATTTTTTCACTGAATGATTATATTTTGCTGGTATGTCATTACTTATGCGATTCTGAATATCACGAAACTTCTCCATAGCAACTAAATCATCTAAAGGCATATAAGAAATATCGGACTCAACCAATTTAAATTTTGTTGCAGTATGATCTATTGACTTAAAAAACATAATTTTAACCTCGCCTTCTTCTTCTACTTCAGATAAACCCTACCCAGATACACGTAGTTGTGTTGTAAGCTGGAAATTTTAACTAAGACACAAACACCTTGTTTTATTTTATTAATATGAATATTTTCCTTCTCGATTAAGGCATCGCCATTTTCCTTACTTATGCTGGCTTGTTCTACCAATTAAGTGCTAAGATTTTCTCTTAATGATATTAGAATGGCATCGTCATCGGGGTCTGATTAGTAGACAGTGTTGTAAAAGCCTTTTCCTCGTTTTCGAAAAAGGTTGCTTATACCGGCGAGAAAATTGTTGTCGCAAATGGATAGACTTGATTGTTCAGCTGCAATTTTTAATGGAATGTAGTACTTGGGATTTAGGCAAGAGCAGAAGCCGCGCTGACAGAAACAACTCAAATTTCTATACTTTAGAACTCCTGCCTCTTCAGTGAAAACTTGGTGGACTTTCATCGTACCTAATATTGGCACGATATGCTCCGGGATCTGAGTTGAACTATATTCAATATTATCATCGGTTGTCAGTTGCAACCACACTTTACTAACATCTTTCAAAGCAAGATAGAAATTTTTTGTATCAGATATGTCACTACCACGTGCAACAAGCTGATGAGCAGTACGCTTCAAATAACCGCCAATTCCATCTGCTGCGCCCGTGCCATGGCCCGCTTCAGAAAAATTCCATGTAACTTTAGTAAAGTTGTAGTCGGAGAATAGTTTCGTGCATATCAGGTAAAAGTTCTGTTTTTGACGGTACTCGGTGGCTGGGCCGTCTGAGAAAACATGCAAGATATTAATTTCCGGAAATTTATCAGGAATTGGAGCAAAGATGGGATGAAGGTGAGACCAAATTGCAGCAGGATTGTGTGAAAGGTTTCCAGACACTGTACAAAATGATGATTTCTCTATCTTATAATCTGATCCACGCCTATAGATCACTCCATTATGCAAGGATACTTGATTTCGGGAGCCTCCAAAATGATGGGGTTGTACCTCTTCATAACATTTACAACTATAATTTTAGCTAAAGTCAATGTGCAGTGCAATCTCATTCAAACCAAATCAAACCATAGAGTGTGTTTAATCAAAAAAATAAAAAAGAAACTATTCTCCACTGAAACTTAATCAGTTGGTAACCTATTTCTATCAAAATTTACTTTAAATTCGTGATTCATCGAAATGTCCACCACGAGCCCGAATAACTGCATTACAGACACGGCTCATCCGACGTACCCACGGCTTGGCCCACAAGTCTGCAGCACTAGTAGGGAGACAAATCTGGAGACTGGGAAGGCCACTTCATTATTTTCATTGCACCAAGTTCTTGCTGCTGGTCCAAATAATTGCAGCATAGTCGAGATGAATGCTTAGGGTTGTTGTCTTGCTGAAATTCGAAATTGTTCCCAACAATCCTTTGTCCTGAGGGAACAGCATGGTTTTCCAATATTTCCAAATACTGCTCTTTTCGCATTATACCCTCAATCAGAACCAAATCTCCTGTTTGATTTCTAGCAAAACATCCCCAAACCATTACACTCCCACCTCCATGCTTAACAGTGGGCTGCAAACATTGCGGAGTCATGCATTCATGGGGTTGGCGGCGTACAAACTGTCGTCATCAAATTTGGATTCATCCGACCAAAGGACTTGATTACAATCGTCAATGGTCGAATCCTTGTGTTTTTGGGCACATGCTAACCGGTTGCGTTTGTGTATAGATCGCAGAAGTCGTTTGCGTGTTGCTACACATCCTCTAAGGTTAGCCCTTTGTAAGCGGCGTTTTACCGTAGACACGGACAGTGTTTTCCCTCGTTCTATTCAGGCTGTAGGTGAGTTCAGGCGCAGTGAAATGTCTATTTCGTTTACTTGTTATTACTATAAGCCTATCCTCAGGAATAGTTGTAACTCCGTGTCTTCCAGGGCGTGGACGATCTACGACACTGCCTGTTTCTCTCTTTTTCTTCGTAATTTGAGACACCATGTTCCGTCCTATATGCAGCCTTTCAGCAATCGCTCTAATTGCCAATCCCTCATCACGTAAGGCAGCACACACTAAACCCCGTTTTTCAGGAGAAACGTTAACCGTCTTTACCATTTTTGGTTATTTTGAAAAAATCTGACCCTAGCACATCGACTAGTAGTTTATACTAAACTACCTACAATTTTTACTTTGTTTCATCGATATCCAGTTTGTTTATTTATCCTGTTAAGTCGAACTTAATACATAGTACAAAAAAAAGTAAACAGCGGCAGGAATTCGGCCGATTTATAACTGCAATGAAGTAATAAAAATATCGGCGTCTCTAAAGGGGTTTACAGTTATTCTCTTTTAAGGGGTGTTTCACTGATTCTTATATATCTTTAGCTTGAATAGTCATATTATAGGTGGTAATAATCAATCAATGTCATATATGCCTTATTTATTTTAAGTTCTCTTGAAGAAAGTTACTGTCCCAAAATATTTGAGCGGTAGTGTACATGCCTTTTAAATTCCTTAAGTGTGATTTCAAACTTATCTATCAAATCCTTTCCTGTACTCTCTTACTCCTCTTTGATGCTTTTTGTTACCTTTATTTTTTTCCAGTCATCTCCATCACTTCAGTTTTAGTTAACCATTGAGGATACTTTACTATCACTTCTTTTATTGAAGTAACATAAACATTTGTTTTTGATTGACATACAGAACAGAGGCCTGTCATACATGTTTGTGATTCTGGATCGCATACTTGGCTTACAATAATCTTCTTAAGATCTGAGGTTGGTATAATTTGGTTTTTACACAAAGCAATTTCTAGGTACTGGATGTTGACATGAATTCGACATTGGGTTAGGCTATATTTACAGAGCTCTACATTATAATGTTTCTTCTTTGTCTAATTTTTGTTAATAATACATTTATAAGTTAGTTTATGGGCACATATGCTTGTAGGCATTTAAATTAGTTGCTTGTTTGATTGAACTGCTTTCAATACTATTATGACATTGTAATAGCCAAACTTTATTTTTTTTTTGTTCTCCTATACCATCTTTATTTTCGTATTCATAAGGTTAAGTGTAATGTTAAGTATACACGACGACACTGACACTCGACAGAAATGTCAACAGTAGTGTCGCTTGCGTCTACACGGTAAGCAATTTTTTGTGTCGACATTTGTATATACATCTAGTATACCGGTTCAAGTGTATTTGCCGTCTACACGATTCAGTGTCGTACATTTCATCGCCATGAATAGACGTGCTGCTGCCGCGATTGTCGCGATATGTGTTTCCATTAAAAGGCGTCGGCGTAAAAAGAGATCTATATGGGTTAAAGATTGGATTAAAAGAAGAGCGCAGCTAGGGGCATATAAACAATTGTTGACTGAATTGAAAAACGAAGATCCAGAATGTTTCAAAAACTTTCTTCGGATGACACACGACGATTTTGGCTACCAATGGTGTATTGATTTTTCTTCCTTGATATACCGTATGTATCACCGGTGCGATAATTTCTTGGTTCATTGGCGGACCAAATGTATCACCGGTGATATCGTGAATTAGTATATTTAATGCATTGTTAGAGCTAATGGGATATACTGGAAAGCAAATAAATTATGACAATGGGTCACAGGTGAACGAAATACATTGTAGAATAAGTCGATATCACCGGCGACTCACGTTTGTAAAGTTAAGCGAATTGGAATGCGAGGGTACTTAAACTAAACAAGAAATATTTTTACAATGAATAATTCTTAGTGGAATATAAGCCTAATGCGCATGGGCGCCCGCAGGATTTTTTTTCAGGGGGGGGGGCAAAATAAAACTTGTTGCATTTCAAATTTAGTTATTTTTATTAAAAGTTGAAAATCGTTATGATAACAAAAATAAAATATACATAAAAATAAAATATAACTAAACAGATGACTTCTTCCTAGAGAGGTTTTTATGGTTTTATGGTTCAAAAGAAAAAAATGTAAGTCCTTAAAAACAACATAACATTTTACTAATAATTATATTAATAACTAATAATACCAAATACATTTATTACTCTAGACTAAAAACCAGTCTTCGGTTGCTTTGGCAAAATAGATCTAATATTTTAATGGCAAAATTTTGAATAGTTTCTGTTCGTTTTCGATGGATACTCAGCAATGCTAATCCAACAAGTCTCTCTTGTCCCATTGTAGCTCTTAACCATGTTTTAATCCTACGTAAGGTGCTAAAACTGCGCTCTATAGTGCAAGTGGTACACGGCAAAGTAAGGAGAAGTATGCAGCAATCTTTAACAGCAGGAAAAAATTTACAATGTCCAATAAGTTCTTCAATGGCTATATTTTCTGCAATTTTAGATTGACATAAATACTCTTTCCAAATATTTAACTCGCTTTCTAAATTTTCAATGTTATACAGCTGTTTGATCTTTACTCCGAACGATTTACTGTCTAAAGACTTTATATTTTTTGGCAAAATATTAAATAAAGAAAAGGCAATTTCATGCTCTTTTGAAAATCTTGTTTTTAAGGCAAGAATTAAATGATCTACATATGGAATAAATATCGATTTTTTAAAATAGTCTTCAGCTGAATCAGATTCATAGTTGGATCTATAAATTTGTCGACCACAAATTCGTGGCCTAGCCACCTCTATTCCAAGAGTCTCACAACTGGACACTGCTTTGGAATAAAGTTCTGCAAAAACGGTATCAACTTCTAATCGATTTTTATTACAACTGTTAACTATTAAATTAATGTGGTGATAAACATCTACAAAATTTATTGAAACTCCTTGAAGGGTATTCGCAACCGGTTCTAAAATATTTGAATATTTACTACCTACCATTAGACAAATAACAAAAGAAAATGAATTTGTAGCAGCCCATAACTGAGCAGCTCTTTTTGTTTTAGCGGAATTCATTAAAATTTCTCCAGTTTTTATATCATGAAGAGTTTTAAATATTGTATTAAAATTTTCTGCAAAAATGCGCAAAGACTTATACTTGGCTGACCAACGAGTCTCACAGAATAGATGTATATTTGGAATTAGATTCCTTCTTAAACTACTTTCTCTAAAAAAAACTATTATGTCTTTTACGGTACCAATAGTATTGCGAATTTCCGTTATTTTACTTACATCATTAATAACTAAATTTAATTTGCGTGATGCACAATGAAAATAAAATGCCCTTTTATACTTTTCTTGTATAATTTTTTGAACTCCATGAATTTCACCAGACATTGTTGAGCATCCATCGTAACCCTGTCCTACAAGTTTGTCAAGATTTAAGCCCGATTTTTCTAAAAACTGCAAAATTGAAGATCCGATGCTATCAGCGTTTAGTCGGTCCAACTTGAGAAATCCAAGAAACTCTTCTTTCAGGGTAAACTTATCATTTTGTTCAAATACATATCGTATGCCAATAGATAGCTGCTCGTGTCCGGCAATGTCGGCAGTCTCATCAGCCAAGACACTAAAATATTTAGAAGAATTTGCTTCTTCTACTACGCTTCTTAACAGTACTTCTCCGGCTAATGAAATTATTTCATTTTGAATTCTGTGTGATGTATATTTAGAATTACCAGCAGCGGTAAACAGGTGGTTGCCCAAAGTTTGGTCACCAGCGTCTATCCTGAATTTTAAAAGGTCACTAAAATTGCCAGCATTCTTGCTGCTTTCCCTTAAAGGCATATCATGGGTTCCACAAAAAATTATCGTTTTAATAATTGGAAGAATTTTATTCCTATTTTCCGAAATATTTTTTTTCCTTCCCTCGTCAAGGGGTTTTATTTGACAAAATATCAATAAAATTTTTACCCCGAATGGCTGAATCTTGATGCCAAGCTGAATTGACGTGGTTTTTGGCCTGGGTGTGAAAATCCCTATATTTTAAAAATGGCTTCGTAATAAATGCGCCTAAAGCACTACCGTGGTTAACAGTGGGTGGGAAAATGACACAATATTTACAAAAGCTGCCTTTAAGAAGTTTGGAATAAGCTAGCCAGTCATATTGATTAAGCCATTTATGAATAAATGGTCGTTTGTTTGATTCTACATCTTTCTTAAAGTCATAGGTAGGGGGTGGTCTATATGGACTTATTAATAAATCATATTTTTGTTTATCCGGTATTGACGATGAGTTATTAAGGAAATTTCCAATGTCTTTCGAGTCCGATTGGTCATCATTTAACAACATTTGGGTATCTTGAACAGGTTTATCTGTTAAAATTGTTCTTATCCCGAATAATGTGTTTGACTCATCTGCTTTTGTAGTGTCTGGTCCTTGATCTTCTTGGTCCAAGCTACTACTTGTACTTGTACTCGGTATTACTTGATGTACTGGTTGAAGTCCCATTTTTTTAGACGGATTAGTGGTTTCTTCGGTGGTTGTAATTTTTCTTTTAAAAAAATTGCGAATGTCCATTTTTTTCTAAAAAAACATATCAATTAAAATATAAGAAAATAATGAAAAATTTATGAATCATTTTACCTGATGTAAATTGCAACTTGTGTGTGTTTAATTTAATTAAAACCAATAAGAAAAAGCTACTTCCTATGAAATAACTTTCAGCAGAAACTCAAGCTTCAACTTAGGCATGTAAAAAATAAGATATCGGCGTATATAGATAGAAACTAACCTCAAATCGCGGTATACGCACATTAGCCGCTTGACGACAACTATAGCACAGCGCTGACTCACGGCCGCGGCGCGCGGCGGCGGCGTAGACGGACACTTGCACATGGAGCATAAAGGTGCGTATACATATGCGAGCCGAGCGGTTCGCGAGCCGCTTGTGAGAAACTTGTTCGGCTAATTGGGACGGGGTTTATGGTTCCAAACGAACTGCTTGTGAGCAGCTCGTGAGCCGCTCGCGACGAGCCGCGGCCTGTCGGTTTTTTCGACGAACACAAAGGAATTCGCAGTGCATGTTGGGACGTGTTTAGACAAGGTTCGTTGTTTTTCTTTAGCTCGCGAGCGAACTTTATTTTTCTTCAATAAAGTTATGGATTCATGGTCGGAAGAAAAAATATTATGTCTGATAAACGTGTATACCGAAGTATTACGGCTAACCTAGAATATTAATTTAAAAAAAATGTTAAAAAACAAAGCTACCTGTCCACGGTACACCGACTTACCTATCTTGGGCAGAGATTGGAGTACGAAAATAAGTCTCCTGTTTTGAAATATGGGGTCCAATCCTTTGCAACAGATTCTCAAAGTCAGTAGGTGTCATTCGAGTGAAATTTTTATACTGTCCGCTTATTTCTTGCGACTTTAGGTCCATTAAAATTCCCGTACCACTGTGTTTCTTGAATAAATTAGTACACCACCAACGTCGTTGTTTTCTCTATTTTTTATTTACATCAGCCATTACTAAAACTGCAGCACCCAGCAAAATAGTATAATTTTCGTTTCGCGAAGCCATACTGCATTTGTCGACTGCGATGTTTGTTTGCGTTTGGTGCGCTGAATCTGTGGATCGCTGGAGGTTCGCTGAAAAAATCATTTCAACAAACCACCATCGAGCGGCTCACAAGCGGCTCGCGAACCGCTCGGCTCGCATATGTATACGCACCTTAACGTGACTTCCTATTGCACAAGCGCCAGGGTTAGGCATCATTCACACTAGCGCGAATTTCGCGGATTTTTGTCAAAATGCGTCAAATCCAGATTTAAAAAAATCCAGAACAAAAAAAGGCGAAATTAGCCCTAGTCTGTTAGCGTCTGTTTATGAATACAATACACGTTGCTCTGCTACAAGTTTATTTCTAATATTTTTATCCTAAAATTGCTTTTTATGTAGATAGTAAATATAAAAAAACCATACCAAATAATCAGAATCTCAGGGGGGGCCCTGCCCCCCCCCTGGGGGCGCCCATGCTAATGCGCTACTAAGAACTATCATTTTAATTGATGAAAACAAATAAATATCTCCCACTAATGTCATTTACGTTTATTAAAAATAAAATATGAATAAAACAAATTCTAAGAGATATTTTAACAGAAAACCTTACATTTTAATGTTTTTTTTTGGAAACATTCCTAACATTACGCAGGCATATTCGGACACTCCTTACAAAAAGTGGAAACCAGTTTGGCCTTTTTTTCTGCTATTTTTAATTCCTTGTGAACGCCATACTCTTTGTCATAGCATCCGACGCATCGTCTTCTCTTCTTGCGATTGTCTTTCGTTCTTTCACCAATCGTAATCAGTAGTGCCTTTCTGAACTCTGCGACTTGAATTTTCTTTTTGTTTGTTAGTTGATGTAAGATGAGAGCATTGATAACTGAAGTATCAAAAAGATATTCAAATGCAACCTTGTGGTACCATCTTAGAGATCGACGGAGAACCGTAAAATAAGAATCCAATTGATCTGATAAATCAATACCCATCTTGAACTTGTTGTAAAACACAATAGCTTCTGGTTTATGAATGGATCCACCTTTATGATTTTTTTTTGTTGGTATCTACGATGTTTAATGTATGCCTGGTGCTGATAAATCTAACAGATCTCTTGTTTTTCCAGTTTGCTATAACCTTCCCGTTACTTTCTTTTCCTTTGATACTTCCCTTTTCATTTTCTTCTCATCCAAAATTTCTCTTGGTACACCTTTTACAAATTTTCGTAACGTACCAACGGTGTGGGTTTTTCTTGCCAGTAAATTATCCGCTAATTCAAGATTATTATAATAGTTATCTGCTACTAAAGTACGGCCACTATCGAGGTAATCTTTCATTAGATTCAAAACCAATTCATTGCTTTTCCGTGCCGCAGTTACCGTGTTAGTGTACGGCCAGACTGAATTGCGGGCGGGCGATAAGCGAGCGAGCGATTTTTTGCAAGGCGATTTTTTGGACATACTAAAAATAGAAAATCGCAGATTAGTTGTGTTCTGTCGCCAGTAAACATGGCGCCCTTATCAAAACTAAAAAGAAATATTTTAATAGACAGTAACCCCTATATGAAGTGGAAATTATTTTTGGAGAAGTCTCGTAGATATGGAATACATCCTATTAATAAAAGGAGAAAAAAATTTGGAGAATTTCACCACCTATACGTCGAATTAAGAGAATACCCGGAAAAATTCTTTGAATACTTAAGAATGTCCATAAGCACATATGATTTTTTATTAAGTAAGGTTAATAGGAGGCTTACGAAAATTATGACAAATTATCGATCTCCTATATCAGCAGATGAAAGACTGGTAGTAACATTAAGGTAAGAATATATTCTTTTTATATATAATAATGAAATGCTAGTTATAGAAATAAAAGTTTTTATTTAATTTTATTATAACAGGCTAATTAACCAAATTTTCTAACAAAAACTACATTATATAATATTATACGTTAAATATGAACCTGAGTCGTTACTGCAGCCTGCTTGGTTTTCCAAGTTACCAGTTTCCAAAAGCAGAAGTTGTAAAATCTGCTGCTGCTGCTCTGGCAGTTTTTTCTTTTTCTTCAAAATTAATGACATGATATCCGACTTAATTTCTAGTTTTTCAAATTCTGTGAAATCAGCCATATGGGGCAATAGACTTTTAAAGAACAGTAAATCGGCATTATCATTGTCTTTCGCTTCGTTTCTAAACTTAAAAATTCTTCTTGGATGTCTTTTTTGGTCCTTTTACGTACTTGAGAAATTGAGCTGCTTCTAGATGGTGTTCGTAGCGGCATTGCTGAATGTGAAGAAGGTTGTGAATGTAGATCGCTGGCTTCATTGTTTTCATTATTTTCAACGGAATGAAGTTCTTCGATTTCATTTGAATCTTCATTGCAAGAAATCAAATTCCCCTGTGTAGGGGAAGGAGTAACAAAATCTTTTAAAAAATACATTTGTTCAAAATACTGCCACTTTGGTCTTACAGGTGGTGGACTGGCTCCCGATCTGGGAATGGGTATTTTTTTCACCTCCTTTCTGAACTGATCTTTTAAATTTTTCCACCTGTTTTTGGCATCCGTAACTAAAAAGAAAATATAATTTAATACACTATTATAGCTAATTTATGATTTTTATATTTACAAAACTTTTGGTGATATTTATACTTATTTATAGATTTTTTTAGGTATTTGGCAACGGGTTTATCGTTCAGATCGTTAGCATTTGCTTTTCGAATGGGAAAATCTACAGTAAGCAACATAGTTTTCGAAACCTGCCAAATTATTTGGGAAGAACTAGTGGAAGAATTTATGCCAATTCCAACTGAGAACTGTTTAAAGAAAGTTATAGCTGACTACTTTAATCGATGGAAATTTCCAAATTGTTTCGGTTCGATAGATGGAAAACACTGTCAAATAAGATGCCCACCAAATTCTGGATCTCATTATTTTAATTATCTACACTATTTCTCTGTCGTGCTACAAGCTGTAGCAGATGCGGACAAAAAATTTTTAACCATTGAAGTTGGAGGCCGTGGTAAACAAAGTTACGGTGGAACATTTGCAGGATCAACGATATTCAATTTGTTAGAAAGTAATTTGTTTAATGTCCCTCGTCCTACTAATTTACCGAACACAAATATAGAATTGCCACATTTTTTAATAGGTGACGAAGCGTACCCTCTAAAATCATATTTAATGAGGCCTTATCCGAGACGCGGACTTAATCCCAAAAAAGAATACTTTAACAAATGCCTCTCCACTGCTAGAAAATGTATCGAGTGTGCTTTTGGAATACTGTGTGCCAAATGGCGTTTTTTAAATAAAGACATAGAAACACTGCCTGACAAAGCTTGCATACTTATTAAGTGTGCTTGCATCCTGCATAATTTAGTAAGAGACAAAGATGGCGACAGTGATCTCCACTATCGTCACATATCGGAGCAATATCAGGAAAATAATCAACCTGCCTTTAATGGAAGAATGAATAATCGAGGGAGTTCAAGAGCAATTGAAATTCGAGAACAACTTGCTGACTACTTATTCCACTTGCCAACTTAATTACACATCTACTATGTATTAAATAATTATGTGATTGTGTGTGTAATTAAATAATTATATACGTTCATATTGATAAGTATAATATAGACCTGTGTTCAAAAAAAGTGTTTCCTTTACCATTACAATTACATGCTTCGGCCACTTCTTGCCATAATTTATCAACAGCATTTATTCTTATATAAAGGGTGACTATCTTGCCACAAAGGTCTTCTGGTATGAACTTCAGATATCAGGAGCTCCTTCTGTTCATGTTTATTACTGCTACACATTTTATTTCTTTTTATTTACATCTGTTTTACGAGAAACACAGCAGCAAACTATCCAAAAATCCAAACACGCTCGCTAAGCGTGGGTGTGGCTATTTACATCTGTGCATTAGCTTTTGAAAAAATCGCTCGCTCGCTTATCGCCCGCTTCACGCCCGCCCGCAATTCAGTCTGGCCGTACACTTACTCTTTCCTTTATAAACTTCGGTGTCGTAGGTATATCCACTTTCGTCACCTAGCTTGGAATGTACTGCCGAAATAATAGCCTGCCTCTAAATTAGAGATGGTTTTAACGGTTATTTTCCAATAACCGTTATTCAGTTACCGGTTATTAGCAAATATTAGTTATTTTTATCGGTGATCAAAATGACTGGTAAAATAAGAATAGCTCATTTAGATAAAATATGAACAGAATTTTCGCGCTGCTGAGAAGTGGGTTCAGATTCAAGTGTTTCAACGCAAACAGTTCTCGGCTGAAAATATGTAGGTACATATTTTTTTGCAAGTCTGATTCATTGTTAGTATTTATTTTTTTTGTATTGAAAATATAATGGAATTCAAATCTTAATTGCTAATTGCTAGTGGTTACTTACATAATCACCACCAATCAAAATAATAGTGCGATTGTTAATGTTGACATTTAATGAATCAAAAAGCATAAAATATTCAAAATAAAATAAACATACAAATTCTAACAAAACACATAACATAAAACATAAACAATAAACACTGAAAAATACATATAGATTTTCCTCCTTTAAATTATAATAAAAAATCAAATAGGTAATAAATGAATGAATGAATTCTCAAAAAAAAAAACTAAATCGTTAATAAAATCTATAAATATAAACCAAGAAAAAAAAATAAAATGTCTTAAAATGAAAACGTGTTTTATGTGTTGACGTTTAAAAAAAGGAGTTTCTCAACATTTTGACCACTTAACCGGTTGCGTCTATCTGTTGTCAACAACCCAGCTTTTGAAAAAAGCCGCTCACAGGGCACAGATGTAGCAACTATACTGAGTTTTTCTTGAGCAACAACACTTAAATATGGATATATATATATATGTGTGGTTTCTCCACCATTCAAGTGGATCCTCATCTTTGTCCAGTAAATGTTCTTCAAGATATCTCTGAACTTCGATAATTGACCTAGACATTGCAGTGCTTTTGGATTGTGCAGTTGTTGACTTTTTCAAGGTACTCCAGATTGACAACTCGTCATCTTTATCTTCTTCATTACATGATGCGTTCGCCACTTCTTCTGTTTGCTTGGGTGGTTTTATTTTCTGTCCAATTTGTTGCGCAACATCAGCCAAGATTATTTTTTTAATATTTTCCACGCTCAACGCATCGGTAAAACCATAATTCTTGAATCTTGGATCCAAATACGTACAAGCTGCAAACGTTCTACTATTCTCTAAATTGCTAAGTCGCCTTTCAAACCCCTCAATAATTTTTAAAACAACCCTCATTGCCAGCGGATTCAGATTTTTTTTCTTTAATATTTGATAAACGCCATACACTCCATTGACTAGCGGGATAACTAATGATCCTGATACATATTTATCTCCACTAATAGTTTTAGTTGCATTTTCTAGTGGCTTTAAAACCTGTTGCAAGTCTTTAAGTAATTGCCATTCAGTTGCAGTGATCAGGGGAAGGTCCTTATCTATCAAAGCCATTGTACTCTTTACAGCATTCTCCAAGTGAATAAATCTTTCTACCATATAATATGTAGAATTCCATCTGGTCTGCACATCTTGGAGTAATTTTAGTGGCGTTTGATCAGGATTTTGACGTTTTTGAAATGTTAAAAGTTTTTCAGTTGATTGGCAGCTTCTTTTAAAATGTCCCACTATTATTTTAAGTTTATCAGTAAGTGTCTTAATTTCTTCAATTTTTATACTATCTTGAGCAATTAAGTTAATAGTATGTGCTAGACAGCCAAAATGTCTCCATTTCAATGGATAATCGGTTATTGCCTTACTAATATTCGCTGCATTATCTGATACAGCTAGCATTATTTTATTTTTAATGTCCCAGTTTGTAGTTATTCTGTTAAGTTCTTCTGATAAGCATTCAGCAGTATGCGATCCCGACAAAATTGAACATTCCAGCAGCACAGAATTTAAAACAAAACTTTCATTGAGAAAATGAACTGTAACTGCGATATAATTTTCAGTGGAAACGGATGTCCAGGTGTCGGTCGTCAGACAAAACCTGATCCCAGTCTTAATTTTGTCTCTCGTATTGATATAACTTTCTTCATATTTCGCTTGTAACATAGTTTTTGAAATATATTGTCTACTTGGTAACGTATAAGCTGGATTCAGGGATCCTACGAATTCTCGAAATCCTTTATCTTCTACGACACGAAATGGTTGAAAATCTTTTGTGAATAGATTAAAAAGCTTGTCATCAATGTGATTTTTAAGTTTAAATTAATTTTTCGTGGTAGATAAGAAGAGAGAGATTGTTGTGTTTTTTCTTTGGCTCTGGTCCTGAAGATTCAGCTGACGGCGCCGTCACCGCCGCCGGCTGGGATAACGATTTTGAAATTTGGAACCTACAGTATATTCAGATAAGAGATAGACCGGATGTAAACAAAAGGTTCGGGTGATTTTCACGCTAACGCCGCCGTCTCGACGTAAAACAGGAGCCCTCATTGGTCAATTCGCAATTAAATGCCTATGCCGAGCGGCAGAGCAGTCGTATCAAGGCAGAGTCACATTCAGGTTCAGACGTGTTACGTATGTCGTGTGCATCATTGCAATTTGATATTTCTTTGGACGTTTTCGTTTGTTATCTTATTAAGTTGTTGAGTTTGTCGTTGTTATTGTTATACCTTGTTATTGATTGTTATTGTTATCAGCTGCTTGCGCAAAATGCCCAGTAGTACAGATACTGCCGATGAAGTTGTAAACTCCTGTAGTCCACCTAGGAAACGCTCTAAAAAAAGACACCTGAGTGCAGAAATGAAAGAGGTCATTTTGAATATATATAAGATCGAGCGCGAGGAGAACGAGGCATCAACCATCAAAGAAATTGTTGTGAAGGTTTCTCACAAAGTTGGGGTGTGTCGCGCATCAGTGTTTAATGTGTTAAGACAATACAAAAAAAATCACACCTTTTCTGAGCCAATGACCAGTAAACATCGCAAAAGTATTGTTAAATCATTGGATGAAGCTGATAAGCATGCGATTAGGAGGAAAGTGCATGAATTCTTCTTTAGGAATGACATACCTACTATAGATAAAGTACTGCAGGAGGTAAATTTTGAGATTATATTCGACTGTATTTCACCAAACATCAGGCGGCATCCGAAGCTGGAAATCGAAGTGAAAATTTTGAAACCCTTATGTATATTTACATCATTATATATTTCTTACCCCACCCCCACATGATCCTATATCCATCACCAATCGTATACACATCGAATTGTGCTAATTTACTACAAAGTTACGCAAAGCAGCATCTACTATCTAAAATATGTACTGCGTGACTCTTAATACGTCCCTGCCGAATGTTACAGCGTTCGATGATCACGTGGTCTTGTTTATGTCCGGTCTATCTCTTATCTGAATATACTGTAGTTAGAACATTTTCATCTGGATTTCTGGTTACTGAATTTCCAGCAGAAGTGGATGGTTCCTGTTGAGAATCTTCATCGTCATTGATTAGTGTCTCACGGGTTCGCTTTTTCCTATTTTGTTCTAGTGATGAAAGATCCACAGTTGGATGATTAGAAGTTAAATGTTTTTTCAGATTTGAATTTTTGCTCCTAAATGATAATTCTTTCTTACATATATTACAAGCCGCATAGTAATTTCCTTGCAGTCCTTTGACTTCTGTAAAAAAGTTCCATAAATTACTTCTTTTCTGGCAACTGGACATGTTCGCGCTGCTAGAATGAAATAATTAAAATAAATAAATAATTTAATAAATGAATTTACAATATACCTTTTTGTTTTTGAATATTACAACACAGAACACACCAAATAATAGCACAATACGCGCCAATATTTTTTATTAGACGAAGCTGTTTGCCGGTAATGTTACCTCTGTCGGCTCTGTCTCTTTGAGGTTACGTTCCTGCCAGTGTTGCCAGTAGGGCTGGTCGAAAAGTAACATAATATTGAGTGCAAATAACAGATTTTGAGAAAGATATGAAAAGTCAGTGGCGGGCATACAATATAAGCAAAAAGGCGTAGCCTACCCTAAGAAAAATATCATACTCTTGTACATAATAGGTATTATGAATAATTCTAAAATCATAATAATAATCTAATTAACTTATTTCTCTTTTATCGGGTACATGAAAACAATAACAATCAATTACGGCCATTAAAAACAGTAGATATACGTGGCATCGATATTGTCTGTGCATCGATATGATCCGTAGATATAATATGATCCATGTCTCATGTAGGCGCCCTGTAAGATCGCGACGAGGGCAGATTCATAAATTCACTATTAGCTCAAATGCGGAAATAAAGGCTGCATGCACATTTATTTCTACTACGCATACGGTACGGGGATCTGGTCATGATTATGACAGAGATAGAACGAGCTGTGTCATGTCGTTGATGCCGACGTACGAGGACGACGATGAAGCAGTTCGTGCTGAAGTCAACGTTGCCAGGTCAGGCAGACTCGGAAATAATATAGTAATAATTAATTATAGGAAATAGGAATATTATTTAATAATTATCCAATAAAAACACTGTCCAAACAAAGTAATCTGTAGTTTTAAGATTTCTTTGAAGAGAAACAAAAAGACGGTAAAAAATAGTTTAATTTTTCATTTTTGATTTTGCCTAGCCTATCTTAATGGCACTGCACGCCACTGACAAAAGTTCTTTGAATTTTGCAAGAAGATAGTCTTCTTGGAATTTTGAAATAAATGAAATAATTATTCCGTATTTTATTTGGTTTGTCCTCACTTATTCTCCAATTCACTTTTATATTGCAATAAATAGGTATGTAGTCACAAAAAGTAACATCTACTATTCCATGTCTAAGATTTATACATACTATACATTGGCTGTTCCATTTTAATTAGAAAAGTTGATATGTGTTCAGGGTCAGAGTAAACAAAACAGAATCTATATTATAAAATAAAATAAATCGTAAAAACTTTATGTGAATACAATAAATTCTTCTATTTAACATTTTTTCTCCACCTCTCAAGACAACATCAGCATATCAAATTCAAATGTAGATAAGATATATGAATTACATTTGTTTGTATAAATATCTAATTAATGATTATTACTCATACTACGCGACAACGCGGCAACTCGGCATCGAACGATGTTCGAGGTTATTTTAGTTATTCCATTTCACGTATGCCAAGTAGCCGATAACCCATAACCGCAGCTCCAGCACGGCAGCACAGTTGATCAAGAACTGAAGAACTGGGACGGAACCGCGCGAATGTACGGAGTACTTGGAGTAGCTATTCAGACCGGTTACCGGTTACTTTGTTCTGTCGATCTCCGATATTATCGGTGATTGGGAAATAACCGGTAGAAAATAACCGGTATTAAAATATCGCTCAACACTACTCTAAATGGTACCATAGATTCATCTATGGACACCACTTCTGCAGGGACTTTTAGCTGTTTGAATTTCTGTGTCAATGCATCCGTGAGAGGTTTGATTTTATAAAGCCGATCTTCCTTTGCTGTCTCATTGTCAGCGAAGTGAATAAATCTCAGAATGTCTTGAAATCTAGTTCTTGACATAATATGTCGGACAAAACAATGCCGATATAGAACTTTACCTGACCAGTAATCTGCTATTTTTGGGAATTTAGCTAGTCCCATATACAGCATTATTGCGAAAAACTTTTCTATTTCTTGGGCTGAAACATCAATCCACTTATGCTTGTAACTTTTATCATTTTTGTTAGTTTCCAACACAATAATTCCTAGAATAGCTGGGTCTACAATAAGTCTGAAAATATCCACAGGTCTCAAATTGCCAGGAATGTTTATTTTGCATGCATTATCATCAAAAACAAATTGCGTTGAAGATGATCCATCTACTTCATTCCATGAAATTGTGGTTGATTGAGTCTGATTCAGAACTAGGCTCGTATTCAGATTCAGAAGGGGGGAAAGGTTCCTCGTCACTGTCGGAATTTCCTGACTTCAGATTATCATTTTGACTGCCATACCCTCCACTGCCCTCTCCAAGCTCGTGGTCTACGTTCTCTTCTAAATATGGAAAACAATTTCTCTTCTTCTTTAGCATCCATATTTCACAAAAACACTGAATAGGCTTGCTTTCACTACTAAACAGCTCAAAACAACTGAACAAACGACCTTCCAACACGTGGAAACATATTAGAGACTACATATTTACCGTATGCATCACCCGTGATCAAACCGATAAAACAGGCTGCTAGTAATTTGAGAAGCATATGTGAGCAGAACAGTGGCACCTCTTGAGCGGAGGGTGTATTTAAACATAGTGAGATGCTTGGCGCAGAACAGAATTCTACACACATTTATGATGGTATACAAACTAATATATATCGTGTATCACCAGTGATTCATATGGGAGCCAACGTGTTAAAAAGCAAGATACGAATATGAGACTAGCTATTAGTGTAGAAGAACGTTTGGCGATAACATTAAGATTTTTGGCATCAGGTAAATCATATTTTTACACCTTTTACTACATTTTCAATTATAACATTTACTTTATTCGTTTCAGGAGATTCGTATCGATCGCTCTCATACCTATTTCGGGTACCACAACAAACTATCTCCAAAATAATACCAGAATGTTGGGATGCTATCTATAGATGTTTAAAACCGGATTACATGGAGGTTAGTAAATAAAAAATACATTTATGTTTTATTAATATTTTTCTTTAGTTATTAATATAAAAGGTGAGGCTTGGTCAATTGACAAACTTAGTACAAATGTTCGTACGTTGTGTCTTCCGAACTTTCCCAAGTCACATTTGGCAGTGGAGTAAGAGGACCAAGAGACTGTGAAGTAGAAGGACCTGAATATTGATCGTCTTCATCCAATTCTTCCATGTCCAGAATGATACGTTGAATTTTGCGTTTTAATTCTCTTTTTCGGGATTCCGACCTCATATTCCGTATCGCAGCAGCCACGAAATCACCAAAAATGGAAGCACCATCAGATTTGTCTAACGCGCTTAACGCTTGGTCTAAAGCTTCATCTTCCTTCTTTCGTTTTTTAGAGGTTCGTTGAGATTGAGAGAGGGTGTTGGAGTGTTGCGAAACTGTTGATTCCAAATTTTCGTTGTTGGCAGGTTCGCTGTTGGTAGGAGAGTTCTGAGAATAATAATAATAATAATAATAATAATAATAATAATAATAAATGTTTATTTCAGTCATAGATTAATTTATTTTTAATTTGTATTACAGGTACCTTCATCTGAAGATTGCTAGGAAAAAATTTCAGAAGATTTCAAAAACAAATGGAATTTTCCAAATGCTCTTGGAGCACTAGATGGAAAGCACGTGGTCATAAAAGCACCCCAACATAGTGGGAGCGTGTACTATAATTATAAAGGTACATTAAGCATTGTGTTAATGGCATTAGTTGATGCCAATTACAAATTTATTTACACAGACATAGGATGCAATGGGAGAATCTCCGATGGAGGCGTGTTTGCAAATTGTTCACTTTCAAATGCACTAAGCGACGGCAGACTTAATATACCACCACCAAGGCCACTTCCCGGTAGGACCAAATATGTACCCTATGTCATTATAGCTGATGATGCTTTTTCATTGAAGCCTTATCTTATGAAACCTTTTCCTTTTCGTAATCAACCTGGTCCTAATCGTGTTTATAACTACAGACTGTCGAGAGCTCGGCGAGTGGTAGAAAATGCGTTTGGTTTACTTGCAAACAGATTTAGAATATTAAGGAAACCTATAGGATTATGTTCTGAAAAAGTTATAAAACTTTTATCTGCAATCTGCGTGTTGCATAACTTTCTCTTGGAACGGAATTCAAGGCATGTGTATGCACCACAAGGCACCTTCGACGAGGAAATTGATGGTGTAGTAACTCCTGGCAGTTCGAGACAAGATCCCCCTCCTGATAATGTATTGTTTTCAAATAGACCAGTGGGATCCAACATGTCTAATGAAAGTAAAGAAATCCGTGAAGAATATACAGAATATTTTGTATCTCCTGAAGGCGAAGTTAGCTGGCAGTACAGATACATAAGTGGAAATTAATAATAAAGACAACTTACCAAATTTTGTTGTGTTTCATTTGCTGGTACGCTGTTTGGCATTAAAAATTGTAAGCTTGTGAAGTAATCCCAAGTGCTTACATAATTTTCATCTGTGCCTTGGCCACTCTTCTTTTTTTTGTTTTCTCAGTTCGTTATTAAACTGCGTTCGTAAATGGTGCAGTTTCCTATTTATTTCCGATGCAGAAGTATTAAATTGTTCGGCCAAGCTTTCTACCGCAGCTGCTTTCTTTACTCGATTTTTATAATCAGGATTTGATATTTGCCATAGTTCTGGGAGCGCTTCAAAATATAAAATCAATGATTTTATTTCCTCAGCTGACCACGCGCGTGACGTCATTAGTGTACCAAAAAATTTCACGTACACGTGAAATACTGACTCTCGTGTCGGACAGCGCTATGCGTCCTGTTTCCACGGCAGCGACACAGACACTGAGCGATAACGGCACTACATCTGCAACTAAGTGTCGCGGCGATGTACACACACAGACATTCGATGTATACGCTTTCAGACGGGCTACTTTTTGCAATCCAACTTGACCGCAAAAATATCGGCGTCTTGTCGCCAATTTCGACTTCAAATGTGGTTGTCCTAGCGACTTTCTGTAGTTACATCGACGACAAAGTGGTCAGTGGCAGCAGAACAACTATGAATTTGACAGAAGAAGCATTACTTTTGTTGCTCCTTCAAAAGCGAAGACGTAAAAGAAGAAAACCGCGTAAATTTTGGGTACATTCTATTGTCAATGACCGTCTAAAATTTGGACAGTTTCATACATTGTATCATAAACTACGCAGTTACCCTGATAAGTTTTTTCAGTTTTTAAGAATGTCGGTGAGTTCTTTCGACGAGCTGCTACAGATAATTGGACCAATTATTTCAAAAACTGATACTGTAATGAGAAAATCAATATCAGCAGAGGAAAGGCTTTCAATGTGCTTAAGGTAATACTTTATTTACTTTTATTACATTTTTTGCATGGTATTTAATAAACTCATTAGAATAAATCTGTGATAATTATTGAATTTTGATTATCCTGACTATCATTTTGACTTATATCTTCATAACCTTCTGCGGAGTAGGTGTTAAGTGAATCAGGCGAGGAAACCGATGAATATGTTGGGGATATTAATGGAATGTGTATATTCGCCTGCGTCTGAGTGACTCTCTGGGGTTGAGTCACAGTTGAAGCTAAATGAATAGATGATATTGGCGAACTGTTTTGGGGCATCTGAGGGACACTCTGGTGTTGCTGTTGGGCAATCCCTGAGGCAGAAGGTGTATGTGTATTTGCGTATGCTTGCTGGAGATATACACTAGACGTAACATTCGGACCAAGATTATTATACTGTGCTTTCTGAGAACTGTGACCAAGATTATTATATGGTACACTCTGAGTGGTGTGTCCATGAGCAGGAGCACTAACCCTTTTATATTTATTAAGCACTTGCAAAACTTCACACTTAGCGTCGGTTTTCATATCATCCAAAATTTTTTTAAAGTCGCTTACTAGTGACAGACAGAATAAAGTATCATCGTCTTGTGATATAATTGTATCCGTATTTGGTGCTGTCAGAATTCTTTGTTGTAGAACTTTTATTACTTCATCTTCTTTATCTAAGTTTTTCTTCTTTTGTGTAGTATTATTTGTTGACGGCAAAACTTCAGTTCGAGTTTCGTCAGCATCTCCAGTCTCTAGATTTGAAGTCGTTTTTCTTTGTTGTGCAAGTGGTTCAAGAAACAGGAGTTGTTCAAAGTATATATATACGTTTTTCGTTTGGAAGCACCTTTTCCTGTCTCTACCTTTTTTAAAGTTTTTAGTTCTCGATTGAATGAGTCTCTAAGATTTTTCCATTTCTTTTGCAGATTAATCGCTGAAACAAAAAAAAATGTCTTTAAAATTATATAAAACTATTAAACTTATGATTTAAATGCACAATTAGATACTATTATGATTTTTTTAATTGTTATTGTTTTAATTTCAGATACTTGGGAACTGGATGCGCATTTATGGAACTACATTTTGCATTTAAATGGGGCGTTTCAACAGCTACGGAAATAGTGAAAGAAACATGCCAAGTAATCTGGAATGAACTTCAAAAAAGCATAATTCCTACACCCAATAAAGATGCCTGGATAAAAATTGTCGAAGATTTTCAAAAACATTGTTTCTTCCCCAACTGTATCGGAGCTATCGACGGAAAGCATATTACGATAATTAAACCAATAGAAAGCGGATCACAATTTTTTAATTACAAAAAGTATTTTTCCATCACTCTTCTAGCTGTCGCTGATTCAAATTATAATTTTGTTTACGTCGATATTGGGTCCTATGGAAGATCCTCAGACTCTACAATTTTTTCTAATAGTACATTGTATCATAAGATGCAAAATAATGAACTTGACATTCCAAACGGGAAACCTCTCGTAAGCAATGGGAATATTGAACCATTTGTTTTAATTGGAGATGAGGCTTTTGCTCTTTCAAATTGCGCCCATATGCAAGAAAAAATTTATCTGAAAAGAAAAAAGTATTTAACTTTCGTTTATCGAGTGCTAGAAGAAGTGTGGAGTGTTCTTTTGGAATTTGCCCTTAAACGTATCAGTTGATTTTGCAGTCGATATAGTTAAGGCTGTATATTGCACAACTTCGTAAGGCAACGTGATGGATATAATTATGTTCATACATTAACTTGTGAAGATCTATACAATCTCGCCGTTTGTCACGACAGAAGCAGCAGATCTGCGAACACCACGAGAGAAGAATTTGCAAATTTCTTTATGTCTCCAGAGGGGCAAGTTCCTTGGCAATTGGGAAGAATATGAAGTTGATATTATAAATTATGGATATGTTAAATTAAAGCATATATTACTTACCGATTTGATTTTTTTCGTCGCCACTTAACTCCTGCAAATTATTATTAAATATTCCACATATCTTTTCCCAAGCTTTTGCCTTTTCAACTCTGTTACTATATGAATCGCTTTTGTAGTCGCGGGTTCAGCCTGGATTTCAGCAATAAAACTGTCCGTATCGAATGGCTCCATTTTGTCAACTACGCTCTCTTGTCGCCGCGCCATGTAGTTCGAAAGTCGTCCGTGCGAAAAGAAAAACGTTGTAGTTGGCGTGTGGTCAGTCGACGGGACCGGCGACAACCAGCGGCAGAAGTTGGGTTGCAGCCGAAAAAACGCCCGTATGAAAAGGAATCGCTTTTTAAATGAGAACTGCAAGTAGAGACAGTCAACTACAAACGATCGACTTTTTGCGGTCAAGTTGGACTGCAAAAAGTAGCCCGTCTGAAAGCGGTCTTAGTGTCTGGTGTCTAGTGTCGTCGTGTATACTTAACATAACAGTATTCCATACACTTCCACACGTTACGCGGGACCAAGTTTCAAAAATAATTATTGAGTAAATTTTGATACTTATGGCTTTTCAGAAATATTCTATAAATACTAACAATACTCTGTTGATGGTAACAATTCATCAGGCTGGTTTATACAGTAGAAAAGGACATTCTTCGATCTCTTTTTTCACAGAGTGCTATCAGGACATATTGGAGGGAAAACCACTCTGTTACCACAATGTTACTTAGAAAAAAAATAAACAAACTCAAAGCTAAGCCTTTATTTTAGTTACCAGTGTTTATTAATGCGGCGCATTTTATGTTTAATGTAAAATTTCTATGAGATTATGTGATAATCGCTAATAAAAAAATAATACAGTTGAGGGACTAGTTTACCTGCGCGAAATTTGACAATGACCTAGTTATATTGTTTCATTGTTGTTCCAATGCACATTCTTATTTTATGGGTTATGAGTTGTAAATGTATTTTATTTTTTATATTTGTAAATTGTCTAGGTATTTTTTTTTTGCTTATTTATTATGTCATATAATTGTAAATGTACCATTGACAGAAAAATGTTATTTTTAATGATTTTACAATATTGCTTAAAATATGGATATACAAAGTGTGATCCATTTTCCTGTACAAAGTTTGTCTTTATATTGATACAATGTTTGAATATTTTGGTTCATGAAAATTGTCCATTTTGCACTCTATGCCAATTATTACATGATCTCCAAATAAAATTGCCTTTTTGCTATTAGAACTAACGAAAGCTTTAATTTTATTTGTAATATTCCTCCTTGACCGATTCATAAGTCTACATTACTTTTTCTCCATTAAAGATAAGATTAAGTTTTTAAAGTTGTGTTTTATTTATATCTCCCTCATTGCCACAAAACAGACCCACCATATTTTGGGAATGCACATTGCTTGTATATGCTAGTATTGTCCTTTTCCCAGTACCTTTTTTTTTTTTTTATTATATCGAAACAGCCGCGCAGGCAGAAGCCTAAATGCCGGAACACCGCGGCTGCTATGATGATCCCAAAGAAATTTTGTTAATACGATTTTTGAACTGCCTAAGGTTAGTAGAACTGGGAAAAGCTTCCTCCCGTAGTTTGTTCCACAATCTAGACACCCTCGGGACAAAGGAGCGGTCGTATCGGCCAGTTCTGGATGTACGAAGTTTGACACGGTTAGGATGGGACGCCGAAGTCAGGCGGGTCTGTCTGGCAGGCACATCGCGCGGCGGTATCATGGAAGAGAGCTCTGAGGAGCAAAGCCCGTTGGTGTAGCGATAGAAAAGAGCTAGATCGCCGACGGCCCGCCGGTGCGAAAGAGTCCCGAGACTGTCTGTTAGAGAAGGGTCATCGATTAGTCGGACCGCCCTCCTCTGGACAGCATCGAGCATGGACAATGCAGTCGGGGCGGCAGCACCCCAAATGTGTGAGCAATACTCGAGGTTAGGCCTTATCTGGGCCTTGTATAGAGTGAGCAGGTCATGCGGAGAAAAGTACTTCTTAGCCCTAAACAAATAGCCTAGCTTTTTCCCAGCAGCTGCAGCTATTGACGAGATGTGTTCGTGCCAGATCAGGTCCTCGGTGATCTGGACTCCGACCAGCCGAAATGAATGGCTCTTTGGTAGAACTCGACCGTCCATCGAAACTGTATGAGCGCTAGGACGCTTTTTGTTCGTCAAAGTACAGTACTGTGTTTTGGAAACATTGAACTGTACAAGATTGTTGCGTCCCCAAGCAGTGATAGCCTCCAGGTCTCTTGTCAGAGAAGAAGTCGTCGCTAGTCTTCTTTTTTCCAGCTCAGCGGCAGAGATCGGCTTGTCACTCTGAATTCCTGCATGTAGAGTGCTGTCATCAGCGAAGCTGTGGATTGGGTTGATCGTGCAGGAAAGGGGGTCGTTCATATGTAAGAGAAACAGTGTTGGAGCCAAGACCGATCCCTGGGGAACACCCGCGTTTACGTTGTGGGATGAAGAAGAGAATCTGTCAATTACGACGGATATCTTGCGGCCAGAGATAAAGTCAGCCACCCATCTGCAAAGCTTTTCTGGGAGGCCGTAGGATGGAAGTTTGCTCAAGAGGGCAGCGTGAAACAGCTGATCGAACGCTTTCGTGATGTCAAGAGCAACGACATGAGCCTCACCATGAGACTGGATGAGTTTACTCCACAGTTGCGTGACGTAAGCTAGGAGGTCCCCTGTGGATCGTTGGTGCCGGAAACCGTACTGCCTGTCGCTAATCAAGCTGTGACGTTCGAGGTAGTCCAGAAGCTCGCGATTTATGCACCTCTCCATCACTTTACTTATAACGGAAAGCAGAGCTATACGCCTGTAGTTGTAAGGGTCGGTTTTAGATCCTTTTTTTGGGATGGGCTGTACATGAGCAAATTTCCAGTTTTCTGGGAAGGTGCCGGATTCATAAGATATCTGGAAGAGACGCGAAAGAACTGGAGCAAGCTCAGCTGCACATCTCTTCAGTACAATGGCAGGAATCAAGTCCGGACCAGAAGCTTTGTTGATGTCGAGCGACAAGAGCACTCGTCTTACGTTACGGTCTTATGCCTGAATGTTACCTCCCGCATAGTGTGGGGAACCCTTTGAATTGACGGCACTTGGGCGTTGGTGGGGACGTCCATGGTGGAGTTGGCAGCAAAGATCTTGGCTAGCACTTCCGCCTTGGCCTTTGAGTCGAATACAATAGTTCCATCCTGACACGTAAGTGGTGGAAGGCTATTGTGTGAGAAGTTCTTTTCAATCTGCTTGGCCAGCGTCCAGAAAGACCGACTGCCATTGCGCTGCGACATTACCCTGTGCCTAACTTTTATATCATGCTGGGTTTTGGCATTGCGGACCGCTTCGTTATATTTGTTTCTGGACTCGACGTCGGCTTGTCTGTTCTCTACAGTGGGGTTTTGTAAGTAGGTTCTGTGGGCCTTGATCTTCTGCTGGCGAGCAGTGTCACACGATTTGTTGAACCAGCCGTTGGACCCTGGTTTAGGAACTTTCACTGTGTGAGGGATGTATTCCTCCATTCCGACGTGGATAATTTCGGTTATTGAAGAACAGACAGTCGACGCATCCGCGTCAGTGAAACAGACATCTCTCCAAGGAAAGCTAGAGAAGAAGTCTCTGAGCCCTTCCCAGTCGGCATGTCCGTAATGCCAAGTTTTGCGGCCTGCGCGAGTTTCTGAGGCCACAGCGGCTTCTGACCGAAACCTAACCTCCACAACACCGTGATCTGAGTTACCCAGGGGGGACAGGACGGCAGTGCTGTAAGGGGCAGGATGCGTGGTCAGAAAGAGATCCAGCAGGCTACTGGCGTGTGACGAGACGCGGGGGAAAAAAGTAGGGCTCGTCACCAGCTGGGTCAGCCCTTGAGTTAGAGCGAACGCTTCGACTGCACGACCTGCTGCATCGGTCTTATTTGAGCCCAACCAAAGCTCATTATGGGCATTGAAATCACCGAGAAGAACTACCTCTGAAGCGGGGTGATTGATGTTCAGGAAGTCGATCTGGACGGCGAGGTATTCGAGTAGGTCATCCCAGTTATGGTTCGAGGGAGAGCGATAAAGGCAGCAAATAAATTTGGATGATGTTTTGGAGTTGAGGCGAAGCCACAGAATGTCCTTCCGGTCTGATTCCAAAGAAAGATCCCTGGAGCAGGAAAGACTGCTGCGGACAAAAGCCACAACTCCCCCGTTCTTTCTCAGATTGGAGTGCACCTCGTAGTTTGGCAAGTTGAGATGGTTAATCGGTGCAGCTTCTGAGATTTTTGTCTCCGCCAAGAAAAGTACGGCGGGACGATTGGATTGCAGGTAGTGATGAACAGCATCAATGTTGCTGTTGATCCCGCAGATGTTCGAAAAACAAATTTTATCTTCGATGTTGTTCCCTCGAGCCCACCCTCCACCCGGACATTCCGAGAGTGGAGTGAGTTTACGTCCGGAGTTTTTAGTGCTCGAGGGATCCATCATCATTAATTTCTTTGTTTTGGTAGATAACCGACTGCATAGCTTAGCTGTGGAAACATGCGGACATTTATACCACCTTCTTTTTACGTATTAGTGATGTTAAATAGACCTAAAGTGGCCCGTTGGCGGACTTGTACCGCCACCCGGCAATCGGTACTGAGGTATTCCTTAACGCGTGCGCAATCACTTGGACGGGAAGAAGTTGTATACTGGATACAACGACTTCCGGAACAAGCATTTGCCACGGCCCTCGCTCAGTAGGGATCCATTATAGTACAATAATAGCTGATTATCTCGTAATATTTCAAAATTCCCCATATCTACAAGTGACGCACATCTCTGGCAGATCCATCAACGCCAGGTATACAGAACCATATTTTGTTGTGGCTTTTTGTAGGCTATAGATTCATTTTCTTCCCTTTTTTTAGAAAAGTTCCCTCGAATACAAAAAAACGCTACAAACAAAATGTCTGCTAATGATCATGACTGCATTTCAAGGCAGGTAGGAAGAAAATAAATAGTTTTTGTTAATCGTATATACTTTTTGCTATTTGAAACGCATGATTTTGAAGGGCAATGAAACAGCTATATTTGAATTACGTTATACGGTCCCGGGTTTTACCAGATTTACACCCGATTCATTATTACCAACGTTACAGATTAATACAAAGATGTCACTTGCTGATCAGTTGTTCACCTCAGTAGACGTTCAAAACGTAATGGATATTCGTAAAATAGTCTGTATTGATGTCTCTTACCATATTACGCGGTAATATCTTTCTTCATAATCTTCGTAATTACAATTTGAGGTGAATTACTATACAGTGATATTGCATTTGTCTGGAAAACAGTGGATATCCCTCAAAATGATTTCTGAGTTTGAAACCCCAATTCTAGAGCCTGAATACGATTTGTCTGAAGAGCGCACCCGCAACAGCGAGTATGTTTAGTAAAAAACCCAAGAGAAAAGAAAAATTCCAACCAACTTTCAGGATCGACTATTAAATTCAATCCTACCCCTTGTTTTCTCAAGCTTCCTTGGTGTTCCACCTATTCACCAGCCTGTTTGAAGGAGTATTTTTAATTATTTTCGTCTGATATCATCATGCTGTATAAAGAGATGATTGATAGGCAATACTAGCATTTTTTTCATCAAAAAAATGCATTTTTTTCCATTTTTTCTGCAAAAGTAGTTTGTGAACGAATAACAGTGTAGGTCTACAATTGTATGACAATATTCCACATTTATAGTAGATTACCTTGAGATATTACTGTTTTTGTTGTCATTTTTTTCAAAAAAGTTTTTGTTCTTTCCGAAAAAGCAAACTGAGTTTTCAATAAGAAACTGACTCAAGACCTAGAAAAAGAGCAGTACAAACCATTTCTAAAAAAACAACTTTTTTCGAGCTATCATTGCTATTTGGTGAAAATTTTGAGAGAAACTCGGCAACCGCTGGCCACTCCCACCGCGGCGGATGATTGGCCCTAATCCGAAGTGACTATGCACATCTCTTCGCCGTTATGCCACGTTTCAGCATATTCATTCTGTTCGCTACTGTTAGAAGTATATCGGTCGTGTACGATTTGTTGTTGTTAAGACGTTTGTTATACCTTTGTTGTTGTTAAAAAATGCCTAAAAGTCGTGTTGCATTATTAAAACGGCGTAAGCGAACGCGTGAAAGCCAAGAACAAAAAAGGTTTTGCTAGCAATGTAACTGTTTCTTTGAGATCCGTTGTATATACATATACAGGGTGTTCCATAATTATTGCGACAAAATGATAGGGGTTGTAGAGGGCATCAAAATGAACAATTTTTCCTTATAAACCCCTGTTCGGAAACATGCCGTTTGGGCTGCAGCAAAAAAAAAAGATCAGTTTCTTGAAACAGCTTACCTACAGTAATTGCTCAAAGTGTCCTCCACCTTGCTCAATACACACCTGTGCACGATTGTTCAATGATCGGCGAACTCTGTGGCATACCCCCGGTATGTCCTGAACATGTGCGGACGCGGCCATCACTCTTCCCAGTAGCTCTTGTTGGTTGGGAACAGGAGTTTCGTAGACTAAAGCTTTCAGATAGCTCCAGATAAAATAATCCAGTGGAGTCAGGTCAAGTGACCGCGCAGGCCAAGGCACAGGGCCACCTCGGCCTATCCACCTATTTGGAAATTTGTCGTCCAAAAACTGCCGCACTTGTAAAGAAAAGTGGGCTGGACCGCCATGGTGTTGAAACCACATGTTGGCTCTTATATTCAGTGGCACATTTTCTAATAGTTCCGGTAGCACATGCTGTAAGGATCGACCATAAGCATGCCCATCCAAACGTGGTGGAAGCAGATATGGCCCGATGATATGCTCGTCCACAATGCCGCACCAGATGTTAATTGAAAACTGATGTTGGTCTCTATGGATGGCTATGGCATGAGGGTTTTCTTCATCCCAAATGTGACTGTTACGGCTATTAAAATAACCGTCCTTTGTAAAACAGGACTCGTCAGTGAACAAAACGTAGCGACCAAAGTTTGGTTGCCTCAACTCCTGCTGCAGCCACCAACGACAAAAACGTCGACGCGGCAGATAGTCTGCTGGACCCATGGCTTGGACTTTTAAAAGGTGGTACGGGTGTACGATAACAAAAATGTAAACACAGCAGGCTTTTTCTACAAACCGGCGAGACCATGAAATGTGCTAGACGAACATTTTGCAGCTGGTGAATTTTTTGTTTCTCCTATGAGCTCTTAAGGTAAAATTAACTGTAGTGCTCAAACGGCATATTTACGAACAGGGGTTTATAAGGCAAAATTGCATATTTTTATGCCCTCTACAACCCCTATCATTTTGTCGCAATAATTATGGAACACCCTGTATAACACATTCGAGTATTGACTGTAATAGTTGGTAGTATAGTTTAGATGAAATATTTAGTTTTTTCAAGCTGGGGCACAATGTCTCTTTGAAGCTTTCAAATTGAGTTAGTCGATGTATGCTAGGCCATAAACATGCGCTATTGTCGCACAAAAGATTGGATCAATCATTCTCCATAGAAGTTCCCATTTTCCCCAGTTTGGATCAAAGAAGTCGTATTCATGTTTTAGCTCGTCTCCAGCCTTGCCTTCAGATTTTGATATCTACATCTTGCTTTTTAATCCAGGTTGTTGTGAAGAAATGAAGTTGATGAACTATGTGCATAGCCTTTTGTTGACAACAGCAATGAAATATCTGAGTTTTGTCCAGTTGTTGGCAAATCCTCGTTCAGTACAGTGTCTTACGATATGGATTATGCTTTTAAATCAGTGAGGGACCAAAATTACACAAGCATTGCTGACAGAATTGATGGCAGGAGGATTGTTGATTTGGGCCATATTTTGTCGTATAACGTAAAGTGGTCATGTCATAAAGTTACATTTTTTTTGTGAAAATTGTAAGAAAGCTATGGTTATATAATCAGAGATAAACAATAACATGAAAAACACTGTTAATTCTGCAGCAGTTTGGGGGAGCATATCAACTGGCATAGGTCACCTTCAATATGAGGAATTTATGGCAATTTTAGACGTTCCCTCTATGACCACTCGAACTTTTCGGACAGAAACTGAGAATGTCAAGAAGGTATGTTGTATATAGGATAGCTCATGGAGAACAAAAAGAAGTTATGCAAAACAGAATATGTATTAGTTCAAAATTTTTATATGCTACTGTAATCAAAAGTCCAATCCTTAAGGGGAACTTTACTTTAGCTAATCAATAGCTACACGCATCTCAACTTCAGGATTAGTCCTTACAACTGTGAACATTTTTTCATTATTTACCTAAGGAGATATAAGTATTCTCATTAGAGTAATGCACTTAATAATTTTCAAGATATGTACTCTGTACTTTCAATTTTGGCGTAACGTGAACAACATATCATTTAGGAATTAAATTTGAAAATAAAAAAGCCAAGAACGTTTGAGGTACAAAGGTACAAATTCTCCAAGTTGGCAATTTGACCATGAAAACATTTGATTGTTTATTTTGTAGTTGTGTGGTTATCGATCCCTAAACCTAATTAGATAAATGCTAATTAAAACGTTTACCCGATAACTCAAATGAAAGCTACAGCTAAAGACCCAATAATTTTCACCTGACTATAGATATTATTCCAAACGAAACGTCGTTCAGCTCAAATCGTATAGGCAATGAAAGTACGACATAAACCCTTCATAACACCTAGCCTGTCTGCATAACCCATCAAATATTATTTGCATTTCCATCAAGGTATGGGAAGAATTTCTTGCGGACGATTTGAAAGCTACTGGCAAAGAGGAGAAGTCAGTTGCAATTGAGAAAGGTCATGTTATGCCAGATGGCACTCCATATATTACTGTTATCGCTGATGGTGGATGGAGTAAGAGGATCTATGGTCATGGGTATAATGCGTCTTCGGAAGTAGTAAGTTTTTTGGGGGGGCGAAAGTGGGATCATTTTTTGTATTGCTCTTCAATATATGTTTGGCCATCACATACGGTAGTAAACAAATCCTGGGGCCCTGACTCTGATTACTAGAAAACAGAGGGCCCCAGGATTGGGTTACTACCTTATGTGATGCCCAATTATATATTGAAGAGCAAGAAAAAAATAGTCCCGCTTTCCCGTGCCGCTATCTGCAATTTTCCCTTTATTTTTATTGACAATACATAATACAGTAAGTACCCAGTACAGTAATTGCCTTCCGGACTTCATTGGGGTAAACCGCTTGGTGGGTCATTAGAATATAACAAATAGCAACGATTTATAGGAAAAAATCCTGGACCCAACTCGATTTTGGAAAATTACGATTTTTTGTATATACACCATGTAAAGTGTCCTACGGGTTGAAAAACTATGTTCCGAGGCACACCCGCAAAACTGCTTTCTGTCCTGCTAGAGTAGCATAATTCTACGAGATACATAAAAAAAAACTAAACCTAAATCGCTTTTCGTAGTGTTTGATATTAAAATTGAGGTAGGGCATTTTTGGGGGGGCTATAGGCCACGCACCACGATATTGATTGTCATTATTTTTCCAACATTTTGATTTTTTTCATCCTCCCCAATTTGGAATTCCTCTCGGGGAGAGGGGGTATACTCGATCAATACATAAAATAAACAAATTTACTGGAAAACCACATCGATTTTTCTAAAATTCGTGCACTCCGCGTTTCTGATCGCGCTCGATCGATCGGTTCTTCAACCACTTTTTCTAGTGGAAAATATTTTATTATCAATATACAGCTTACGTTTTAAAACTGTGCTAACAGTCCAGCATTCAGGAAGGTATTGAAAACTCATAGCTACTGACCATGATATAACGAATCGAGTAATATAATTTCTGTACAAAAAATTGCATGCATTGGCATTCAATACATGGGCCATTAGGACACTTAGTTTTGTATTCTTACCAGGGCTCGGTAAGTTCCTATAGGTGAAATACGTCCTCTACGAGAGGCCAACACACCAACGCTTTGTGGAGGAGCATGAGGCTAGAGTACTTAACAGCCTCAAACTTCGGTGCTGTTATTAAAAGGAGATCTACCACACCGTGCCACCACCTCGTGAAGAATCTACTTTATACGATTGAAAATTTAAATACACCATCTATCCTATATGGTAGGGTACATGAGGCTACTGCGAGGAGGAGGTATGAAGAACAGATGGGATTATCCGTTGAGCAGTGCGTCTGTCAAACTACATTCATGAATTCGCTTCCACATCTTTTGTTCATTAGTGTTGAGCGTCATGTCCGTATACGGGTTTGTTTATATTAGTAGCGCCTGAACATAAAATGAGTCACGTGTGAGAACTTGACAAATACCGCCCTATTTCTATCTGGCCTATATTTCACGTCTTATTCGAAATCAATGGCTTGATTAGCGACAATTAGTTCGGATCCAGAAAAGGCAACTGTAAATCTTCAGTTGTAGTGCAACTTGTGCAGTATGTTAAGCAGTACACGTGTTTTAACAATAGAGAGTTTGCAATGGTCCTGCCGCTCTCCTAAAATTTTTTGTTTCTCTTCTATAGAAATATATTGTCCGTGCATTAATTTCACCACCTTGCATTTTATCTTGCTAACTTGGACCTTTAAAGAAAATAAAGTAGAAGGGTCGTTCCTTGAAATCACTATAAATTTTTTTTATGATGGACCATAAAATATATGGAAAGAAACGTTAGTCAACGGAACACGTTGCACGCCAGTGCAAGTGCAGGATCTCCTTGAATTCGACAGGACGCTCGCGCTCCGACTTTGTCAGTTCAAAGAGACGCCTCGCATGTTTCCTACAGAGCATTTAACAAAAAAATTCGAGGAATAGCTATGCTCTGGTATTCAACGCACGAAATAAAGTCACATTATCCTCTCACAAAACCCACCAAGGATATCAAATATACAAAAAGGGATCAAGGGTAATAAAATTCAAATTGGTTTCACCATCACCATCGTACTTTGAACTTCAAGTGACCGTACAAGTCAAGGAATTATTTGGAATACGAACGATATGATGTAGAAAAAATGTTGTCACATATATTGAATACCAATAGGCCCCAGCCCAACACAAGTTCTAGATACGCCACTGAAATTATGTATCATTGTTTCACTGACTTGTTTATAATTCTTAACTTGTGATTCGTGGATTTATTCTTGTGACAATTTATTTAGTCAACATATTTTTGGTATATCATAACTGAGTCATAAGGACCACGCAATCAAAAGTAATTCTCTTCTTAGTTTTAACATAACTGTTGGGAATTGTGAGTGTAATGTAACTATAGATACAATGTAATTTTTTATAGATTAATAAACTGAACTGTTGATAGCAGGTACATAATTTTCCTAAAACGCTTTTATCGATACTGAACTTTCTACAGCGCTACCGGAGCTGCCGCGTCTCGTCGTTGGTTTTCGTGTTTGGACAGTGAAGCATATCATTGGCATGCCCATAATACACTGGCTGCGTCTCGGCTCTCCCTTCTCTAATGGATGATTCCGATGCATCGTCGCCGGCCGATCCGGTACGCCAAGAAACAATGCATCGGAATCACCCTCGTCTGGGGTATGCGATCACGGTATGAACTGGATAACACTGGCAACATCCAAGGGTCCAACTGAACACACCATGTACAACTGGGCGTGAACAATGCTTTTATTATCATTTCGAACCTGTCCTGAGATCTATCGGATATTCCTGTCACCAGAGCATTGCTCCCATCGCCTTAAAATCGCTTTCTAGTTGCACCACGCCGTCTCGTGGGCATACGCCACCATGTAGGCGTATGCCCGTGTAGGGAAAGTAACCTGTATACGATATTTGGAGGCGCCTATTTTTCCTGTATCTCAAGTTGTAAATTGGCGGTGGCGGGAATGCAGTCATGGGTTATCAAAGAGAAAAATAAACAGTGTACATTTACAAAATATTATTGATACTCAAAATATAAAATCTTCACATTATTGTTACAATTAAGGCACCACAGTAGTCTTTCGGTAGCTGAAATGGAAAAAATAAGCGAATAATAAGTAGTGAGGGTTAAACGTGACCCATCAGGAACCAAAACAGTAACATAAACCTAAAATAATAATAAAATAATATAACATTCATTAAACTTATGAAATGCATAAAAAAATAAAATGTACATGGAATCATAACGATATCAGATGAACATGTAATGGATAAACTTAGTCCTTTTGTAGAAGGGTAACCAACTCTTCAAAAGTTTCTCGTAAAGCTTGGATGAAGTCGGAGCCGTTTTGGTATGGTGGATAGCTGGTTACCAACACACCCAGCTCGTCATCTTTGATGATGTACCTGAAAAATTATCAGTTACACCAAAAAGTAAATATATCAAGAGAAGAAAGGCGAACAAATAAGAGAATTATACAGGGAAAACCAAATTTGTTTGACGTTTCGAGTTCAATGTGTACGAAAGAGAAGCGCGAGAAGTGTGTATCAACAGATGTTAGAAAGAGATAGAAGCCAGCTTCACCAGAAAATGTTCACACAGAATGCTAGGTTAGGTACTGTCAAACCCAAGAAGCCCGTCTGTTCGAACATTTAATTTAGATATATTGTTTTCATTTTATTTAGAATTATTTATTTCAATTTTAATGCAACTTAGTGTTTTAATTTATTTCAGAATTCTTTCTTTTCCACCGATGGTAAATAAATCAACATATCATGAGTTATTGTTACATTTTGCGACAGCAAGCGGTCGGAAAATGTAACAAATACCATTACGCAATACAAATTATCACTGCCTGCGTGTACGCAGATGCAAACCATTTCAAAGCAGGACGACACTCCCGAATGTGCGCTAGATGGGTAGTGACCAACATCGCTCAATTGTTGAGTAAATGTTAAAACAGTATTAAAAACCGCCGTGAAACTATTTTGGATTTTTGCTCTACGAACGTTCTTACGACTACCTTCTAAAGCAAAATATTTCTTAAAATTGTAATTCTCGTACAGGCAATGTTAATAAAACAAAATTGCGTTCTAATAGTAGTAGTAATAAAACAATTTAAAATAAAATATCATGGAAAGTTGAAAATTTGCTAGTTGGGTGATCTTTTCTTGGAAGGTTGATGCCATGTTTAAGAATTAAAACCATTTTCTTCAAAAGATAACTGGAGTATTCGTTAAACAATGATATCAACCAGTATAGGTGTCTTTGACCAGATTTTTGGGAAAATATTACTTCGTCTTACCCCACACCAAGTCCATCTTTGACAACGGGACCAAATCCCCCAGCATAGATAGCTGGCGAATTCAATGTACTTGTGGAAAGTATGATATGATTCAAATACACGTATCCAGGATCCTCGAAAATATTGCTTTGCATGTTATTCTTCTCAGCCAGTTTCTTCAAAGCAAACAGATGTCTGTCAAAGCCCTGGCCCATTGCTGCTTCTCTGGTTAGTTGGCTGTGAACTCTAGAGCATTCAGATATCATGCTCTTCAATTCTGATGTAGAAGGTTTGTTCTGAGAGGTAACTGCTAGAGTGAAAGCCTGGAATTCAGAAAATATTAATCCAGAAGTAGAAGTTTCTGTTGAGTTTCAGCATTGATGGAAATATTCCACCAGCCGAAATAAACATATGTAATGTGGCACCCGGCACTGTCAACCACTTATGCTTACAACTTTATACAGGGTGGCCAATATATAACTGACTGGTTTAAATTGCGCGCCATATTCTTAAAACGTTTTACTTAAATAATGAGTCGATTGTTTAAACGATTCGGAAGCTACGACAAGATTTTGATCGAAATAATGTGCCCAGTGTCAACACCATTCGTGAGATGGTGCCAAAATTTGAACAAACAGGTGAAGTTAAAGACTTGCCAAGGTCTGACCGTGTTCGTACACCGGAAAATATCGAGAAAATTCGTAAAAGTGTAGCGGAGCGCCCTGAGACGTCGCACGTCATTACAAACTATTTTAACAAAAGACTTGCATTTGCGGCCATACAAAATTTAGTTAAAACCAAGAAGGACAGCCTAGTGACCATGAAAGTCGCCGACAATACAGTCATGCAATATTGCAGCTTAATACCAAAAATAACGATTTTAATCGACAACTGATAATGGGCGACGAAGCCCACTTCGATATGAACGGATTTGTTAATAAGCAGAATTGTCGTATCTGGGCATTAGAGAACCCTCGTGTCATCCATCAACGACCCCTACATCCTCGTCGAGTCACAGTTTGGTGCCTTGTTTGGTTTGGAGGTGTCATTGGACTTTACTTCTTTAGAGACGCTGGAGGTAATTCTCTTACTGTCACTGGCGAGCGCTACTGTGATATGGTGCAAAACTTTCTGGCTCCTCAAATCCAACAATATAACCCGCAAAACATGTGGTTCTAGCAGGCCAGAGCAACTTGTCACAGCTGGTCATCGGTTTTAACGGCTCCTGACTTTTTATGGGGATTTTTGAAAAGTAGGGTTTATGCCAACAAACCAAATACTGTACAGCAGCTGAAGAACAATATTATGGAAGCGATTGAAAATATTCCTCCCGAAACCTACCAAAAAGTGATGGAAAATGTAATCAGGAGGGCTCAGATTTGCGCGGATTCTTGAGGCGGACATTTGTCTGATATTATTTTTCACACATAATTTCTAAGTTTCAATAAAATATTAAGATGAAAAAAATGGATGTATTATATTTCATTTCACAAATATTCATGATACAAACCAGTCAGTTACATATCGGCCACCCTGTATCTGTCAACCTCTGCCTTGCCACATCTCGAACTGTGGCTGAACGTTATAGGACTTCCTTTTCTAATGTTGAGAAGTTCTGGCAATACAAACTCTTAGGAATAATTACGAGAGGTTGAGAGATGATCTTTCCTTGGAATGATGATGTCATGTTTAAGAGTAAACAACTTTCATTAAAAAGAATCCAAGTATCAATAGGTCTTTGCACAAGGTAAACAAATCTACGCGGCCCTGAATGATAACGTCTGGGAAAGCGATCTGGATACACTCGCGAAGCCTCTGTAGCATTTTGAAGACACTCGCCATAAATCAAAAACAATAAAATCATGTTCGATATTGCTCGTATGAACGTGCCATTTTGGTGTTTCCTCGAAACGATGGGTAAATAAATGTTTTGTTTACCTACGCTGCTGGCGCTCAGGTTGACTAGGGCAGTTCTGGATGTACGAAGTTCGACAGGGTAGAAGTACAAGACAGCTAGGTCGCCGACGGCCCGCCGGTGTGAAAAGGACCCGAGACTATCAGAGTTATCTATCAGTCGGACAGTAGTTGGGGCGGCAGCAACCCAAGCATGTAAGCAATACTCGAGGCTAGGTCTTACATAGCCTAGAGTGCCACTATTGAAGAAATGTGTTCGTGTCAGATCAAGTCCTGGGTGATCTGGACACGGACCAGTCGAAATTAACGGTTCCTTGGTAGAACTCGACCATCCAACGAAACCGGATGAGCGCTAGGACGCCTTTTGTTCGTCAAGGTACAGTACTCTGTTTTGGAAGTATTGAATTGTACAAGATTGTTGCGTCCCAAGCAGAGATTCAGATGTCTCGTGGAAGACGAAGTCGCTGCTAGTCTTTTTCCCCCAGCTCATCGGCAGAGATTAGCTAGTCACTCTTAATTCCCGCATGTAGAGTGCTGTCATCAGCAAAGCTGTGGTTTGGATTGATCATACAGAAAAGAAGGTCGTTGATATGTAAGTGGAACAGTGTCGGAGCCAAGACCAATCCCTGGGGAACACCCGTGTTAACGTTGTGGGATAAAGAGGAGATTCCGACAATGACGACGGATATCTTGCGACCAGAGAGAAAGTCAGCCACCCATCTGCAAATCCTCTCCGGGTGCCATAAGATGGAAGTTTGCATAAGAGGGCAGCATGCCACTGCTGATCAATGTTGGTCTAAAAATCGGCACTTGGCAATAGGTTCGAAAATGTGTTGTTTTATATTTTACTGGTGATGATTTGATCTTACCTTAGTAGCCATGGTGCAGGGTCTGACAGTCTCAGTTCTACCATGTTTGAAAGCTGCAGTGCTACAAGATTCATATGATGGCACAAACTTCCCAGTCATCCGATAATACCCAACCTAGAACGTAAAATTCTTTAAATAAAAGTTAGATTATATTGTGATATTGACCTGAAAGCCCAGTTGCATCACAGCATCGGGACTAACAGCTTGTTTCTTGCACACGTTCTTGCCGATTCTGTCAAATATCAGATAGTCGATATCGAGACTTTTGCACCTTTTGGCATATTCTGCTTTAGCTTCTTTGATGCACTGCTTCATCTTTTCTGTCACATTGATCTCTACAAAAACATTCTACAGGTAGTGCTAAGTGTATTAAAGTGTCCCAAACTGGACCCCATCCCCAAAACCGGATTCCTTGGTCTCATATTCCATTGTGGCCAAGTGTGAATATTAGTTTAGGTATCTGCCAGACAATGACAATGATGCCATTCATCAGCAATAACATAAAAAAGTAACAATAAACATGAAAAATATATACACCAGATTAATAAAACAGTCACTGTTTTGGATCAAGAACCATTTTATTTTCATTTTGAAAGGCTCGTCATTAAAGAGCTTGTGCTTATCTGGAATTGTAATATAGAATTAAGTTCACAATTATGTGTTTTGATTGTAGAAAGGTGCTACAATTTTCATTTACAGGTAAGCTTTCATGCCTGCGAGGTCTGTAAATTAAGTGATGAGACTGGCAACGTTGCATTCTTGGAAAAGACAGGAGAACATGTGATCCGCCTTCAGGAGTTCAGTACTCGCTCGGGTCGTTTAGTTGTTCCGTAGCGATTTCTTTTTTTGTGAAACAGTTTTTCCTATTGAGTTCTAAAAATGAGTGACATCAATTTCAAGCAACAGTGTACTATAAGGTTTGGCTTTGGGCACAGTGCAACAGAAACTCTTGCTAAACAGGCCTACACAGATAGTATTTTGTCAAAATCCCAGGTTTTTTGGTGGTTTAAGCCATTTTCAGAAGGGAGAGAGGTGATTAAAGATGGACCACGAAGCGGGAGGGCTTCATCTTCAAGAACCGATAAGAATATTGACAGAATCCGGGATCTTGTACGTTCAGATAGTCGGTCGACAATCAGAATGATTAGAGAATAGTTCAATTTGATTCACACCACTGTTCATCAGATCAAGAACAAGTGGGTGTTGCATCATGACAAATGTTCCTTGTCATACAGCAATGTCAATAAACAAGTTTTTGGCCAGTAAAAACATTTCTGTGGCAGCGCAGTCTCCTTATTCGCCTGACATGAATCCTTGTGAGGAGTGGAAAAACAGTCTCCAGCGCTGTGTGGCTTCAGAAGGAAGTTATTCAGAGGTTGACAATATAAAATTGTAATTATATTTGATAAAAAATTAAAATAATCAGTCTCACATCCATTTGGGAAAAAACCTGTCTCATCACTTAACAGACCTTGCATATAATTTCTTGAATGGCAGAATCAAAGGCGCATCGTTCTCATAAAATTGTTTTATTTAGATGTTTGATTGAAATTTTATTGCATAAATAAGTTTATGGTTTAGCCACACAAAGTGGATCTCTTTCAGTTGTGAAATCCCCTCTCAAGATATTAGTGGAAGAAGCTAATAAAAGCAATTGGAGTTCTTCTAAAGCTATTGATACCTTTAGAGATAAGAAGATTGCATACAAGATGACAGGAACCATTAGAAAATAACTTTGTATACTATTAAAACACATTTCTAGCTAATGTTCATATTTTTTCAATCAACAGCAAGAGACCGGTTTTGGACACTTCATGTATCCTCATTTTAGATAAAGAAGCTGCTTTACCTAGTCGGACAATGTCTTTTTCTTGATCATATGGTTTTGTGTCAGGATGCACATAAGGTTTCTCTTTAGAATCCTTATAAATATCTTGAACATATCTTAATACAGCTACTCCATCACCCCAAGCATGTTCAAAATTAACTGCAGCATGCCCATCCTTTGATACAAGCAATGAAATGGATTTGTCGAACCATCTGTAATAAAACAGTAATTCTTGTTTGTTGTTGATCTTATGGATACTAGCCAACATGCAGTTTTACCCATAAAAGATTTTGATACTTGGGTTTTGGCTAAAGTACCATTCATAAAGTATGGTCTACTCTTGGTCTAGTTTTTTAGGTCAGCTCTATGCCTAGAATTTTGGTAGACCCAGTCTAGTTCTGGTTTTGGCAATCAGGTCTGCATGGAGCCTAAACATAGGTAAGCCTACGTCAGATCTAGCTCTAGTCTAGGTTTGGTTTAGGCCTAGTGTATGTCTAGTTTACATTTAGTACAAACTGGTTTAGGACTAGTCTAGGTCTGGTTCAATATAGGTCTGATCTAAGTTTCTCCTAATTTTGAGATCTAAGACAAGTACGCGTCTAGCCAAAATCTGATCTAGTACTAAGACAAGTCTTGACTTAACTTATGTATCTAGGCCTAGCCTTGGTCTGGTATAAGTTATGACTAGTCTGGGTCTAAGTCTAGCCTTGATCTGGCTTAATCTAATCTTAGAAGAAATGAAAAAGTGGAATTAAAGGATAATAAGAAAATTGTGAAAATTTAAAAACTAATTTATACCTATTGCACCCATCTCCATGAAGGAAGCTTCGGATCATCTTGTAAGGATCATCATCCAGCTTGTCAGAATCCAAGCAAACATTGAACAAAGCAGAATCAATCAGTTTGAAAGTCTGTTCATTCTTATCTTGCTGAAGTTCATGTCTTAGAGTTGCCCATTTATTGCGCTCCATAGTTGTCAAAATTCCTATAGGATATTCACATTCTGGAATATCATCTTCCATAATAAGTTTCAGTCTTGCAAGAATTTGTTCAGGAGGTAGGATATCATGATTGTCAGATAATACTCTAACTGCATAAATATGACCTTTGTGCTGTACTGTGATATGTCTCCCATTTCGATTGGTAAATAGCCTGTCTTTGTCAGTTTCTGGAATTCTTGTTGTGTGAAACAAGTTTGGATATTGGCTCATGTCTAAAGGATAAGCTTTCATAAGATATGCCCCATACCAGGAAAGTGATGGAGGAAGAGAGCTACATATTGTTCGAAATCTTTCTGTATCACTTTTCTTGGGGTTTATATGGAAGACTTCTGGCTCCAAAATTCCAGTTCTTAGAGAGTTGTAAAAGCGTAGTGAGCTTATTATCAAATTAGAAGTTCTGACCAACTGATCCATATATTCAGGTCTCTCATCCATATGCATTACTAATACTGGGTTGTAGTTTACTGGAATGGGTTTGCGGTCTCTCAGATAGTAGTCAAACCAAAATTCAGAAATATAACTGCTACTCTTGTTTGCTTTGTCATAATCTTTCAGCATACTTTGCAATGTTTTACCAGAGGTATTCTTGAACTGGTTTACATTGGACTCTGTTTTTCTGTAGGCTTCATCAATCAATAAAGGTCTTTGTGCTGCTAAGTATCGTTCGCATGTGAGTTCCATTTTGGGTATTGGCAGATGAGGCAAAGATTTCTGGAAATGCATGGTTGGAATTCGGCTGTGTTGGATAAACTGGTAGTCAGCATACTCTGGAGGGATTATTTTATTTTTAATCAGCTTATAGATCACTTGTGGCGGCTGATGGTAAGTTAACAAGTCGACTTTCTGTCTCAGCATTTTTGTAGCTCTGACGAGACCTGTGTTGTTTTCCGAATGCAATTTTCGCTCTTGACTAAACTAGAATTGTTATAACAATAATCACATTTCCATGGTAACAACAATGCTAATAGCTGAATTATAAACTGCACATTTTTTTCACACTGACTCCCTACTTGATCAACTAAAATGTAAATTCAACTATGAAAAGAATTATTTGCATGTTTAGTTTACATGCTATGTCAGCGAAATCAACAAGCATCGAATGCGCTATAAACGAATCAACAGGTTAAAGGCGACGTAGAGGAAAATCAAATAAAGAGGACTACAAAACAAAAGTGTACAAAGAACTTCTGTCAGCTGTCAGACACAACCGCTCAGAACACACAACTGTCAGTAAGAAATTCCGAATTCTCGATGCATGTTCGATATGGCTTTGCATCTACGAAGTGTTATCAGGGCCCTACAGGATGCTTCCAACGTTGTTTACAACGTTCGACACCCCACAATTGGCAAGTGTGTCTCCTACACGATGGGATGAACTTTTTAGTCTCGGACGTTCAACGCATGGTGGTGCCCACGTCTATTATCGGTGTCAGTGTCGCGCTTGAACCTTTAAAACTGAAGTAGAAATTATACAAAATAAACGATGAAACAATTTTTTCGAACGCCGAGAAACAATTTCAGATCTGTCCTCAGCTACCAAAACTTAAGTCTGTCAGAGGCCTCAAAAAAGTCTAAAAACGAAGTTTGACAGATTTTTGTTTGTTTTTCGACGATAGCTCCACCGCCACTGACCCGATTTTCAAAAATTGCAGAGCTTTTTCGTCATTTTCATATTGGTAACCTAGGGTCAAAATTTTATCAAAATCGTGATAGTACTTTCAGAGTTATCACTTATATAATCTTTTTCGTTAGTTAAGAATTGGAAGTCAATATATTTCTCAACTAGCCTTGCGTTGCAACAGGACATTATAATGAAACAACTGTAAGCACTTGATAATTTACTAAAATACATATCCTTAGGCCAGCCATAACTCACCTGCGGTACGTACAAAATATTAGCAATATGAAAAAAGTGTTATGGCAGCCTATGCTTTATATGTATACTAATTTAATCTATTCTCCTCAAAAGTTAGCTACGGAACATACATGTTATGAATAGGTATGTATTCAAATCAAAATACTTTCCACATACCAGTACTCCACCACAATCACAGCCAACAAATAAATGATGTTTGTCGCCGCTACTGGTTCTAACCTAAAACCATCAAACACCTGACATCTGGTGTGGGAGCGTAACGAACCATGCTTCCCAAGTTGTAACGTCCTTTAACGCGGGTGAAATTTACCGACAAGAGCCAGAACGTGTCATGTGGCGAACGTTGGACACATGCAATCCGTGAGCACTCTCCCACACAATGTGGCGAATGGCCATGTGTCCAACGTTGTAAGGCATTCGCCACATCGTGTGGGAGCAGATTTATTTGATTCTATCAGAGCTAGTGTGGCCTAAGCCCAAAATGATAGTTTTGAGAAAAACGCAATTTAAATTTTCCATTTTTTTGTTTCTTTTTGAATTCGGTATTTTTGTTTTAATTTAATTTTTTTCTCGGCAACAGTTTTTATACGATGTCGTATTTTAAATGTTATTTATATATTCTGGAAAAAACGCTATTTGGCAAAAAAATGTGGTTTAGGCCACTCTTGAATTAACGATAAATTGTCATTGTGTAAGGAAATCAGTTGATTCGGTGGGATAGGTCATTGCTGAAAAAATTACTGGACAGTCAGTAAAAAACAAACGATTTTAAAAAAGTAATTTTTATTAGTGTCTTAACAAAAGAAATAATAACTAATTTTCGCATTCACTTTCATTGCTATCAGAATAAATCTCATCGTCTTGATCATGGGTTGTTTTCACGTTTTTATAGAATTCGATATCAATAGGGGAAATAAAACATTTTTTTTATACCGGAGCAGCCGCGCAGACAGAAGCCTAAAGGTCGGGACTCCGCGGTTGCTAAAATGATGATGCTAAAGAAATTTTGTTAATACGATTTTTGAACTGCCTAAGGTTAGTAGAACTGGAAAAAGCTTCCTCTTGTAGATTGTTCCACAACCTCGACACCCTTGGGACAAAGGAGCAGTCGTATCGGCCAGTTCTGGATGTACGAAGTTCGATACGGTTATGATGGGAGGCCAGTCAGGCGGGTCTGTCTGGCGGGCACATCGCGCGGCGGCATCATGGAAGATAGCTCTGAGGAGCAAAACCCGTTGGTATAGCGGTAGGAAAGAGCTGGATCGCCGACGACCCGAGACTGTCTGTTAGAGAAGAGTCATCGATCAGTCGGACCGCCCTCCTCTGGACAGCATCGAGCATGAATAATGTAGTCGGGGCGGCAACACCCCAAACGTGTGAGCAATACTGTAGGCTAGGCCTTATCTGGGCCTTGCATAGAGTGAGAAGCAGCTGCCGCTATTGACGAGATGTGTTCGTGCCAGATCAGGTCTTCGGTGATCTGGACTCCGACCAGCCGAAATCAATGGCTCTTTGGCAGAACTCGGCCATCCATCGAAATCGAATGAGCGCTAGGACTCTTTTTGCTCGTCAAAGTACAGTACTGTGTTTTGGAAGCATTAAACTGTTGCGTCCCCAGGTCTCGTCAGAGAGGAAGTAGTCCCCAGTCTTCTTTTTCTAGCTCAGTGGCAGAGATCGGCTTGTCATTCTGAATTCCTGCAAGTAGAGTGCTGTCATCAGCGAAGCTGTGGATTGGGTTGATCGTGTAGGAAAGGAGGTCGTTGATATGTAAGAGGAACAGTATCGGAGCCAAGACCGATCCCTGGAAACACCCGCGTTGACGTTGTGGGATGAAGAGGAGAATCCGTCAATTACAACGGATATCTTGCGGCCAGAGACAAAGTCGGCGAACTATCTATAGAGCTTTTCTGGAAGGCCATAAAATGGAAGTTTGCTTAAGAGGGCAGCGTACCACAGCTGATCGAACGCATTCGTGATGTCAAGAGCAACGACATGAGCCTCACCATAAGACTGGATGGAGTTTACTCCACAATTACGTGACATAAGCTAGGAGGTCCCCTGTGGATCGCTGGTGCCGGAAACCAACCGGCCTGTCGCTAATCAAGCAGTGACGTTCGAGGTAGTCCAGAAGCTCGCGATTTATGCACCTCTCCATCACCTTACTTATAACAGAAAGCAGAGCTGTAGGCCTCTGTTGTTGTAAGGGTCGGTTTCAGATCCTTTTTTCGGGATGGGTTTGACAAGAGCAAATTTCCAGTTTTCTGGGAAGGTGCCGGATTCATACGATATCTGGAAGAGACGCGAAAGAACTGGAGCAAGCTCCGCTGCACACCTCTTCAGTACCATGGCAAGAATCAAGTCCGGATCAGAAGCTTTGTTGTTGTCTAGCGACAAGAGCACTCGTCTTACAGTTTTATGCTTGAATGTTAACTTCCGCATAGTATAGTGAACAATTTGAATTGACGGCACTTGGGCGTAGGGGGGACGTCAATGGTGGAGTTGGTAGGAAAGATCTTGGCAAGCACTTCCGCCTTGGCCTTTGATCCGGATACAATCGTTCCATCCTGACACGTTACTGGTGGAAGGCTACTGTGTGAGAAGTTCTTTTCAATCTGCTTGGCCAGCGTCCAGAAAGATCGACTGCCATTGCGCTGCGACTTTACCCTGTGCCTAAATTTTATTTCGTGCTGGTTTTTTGGTACTGCGAACCGCTTCGTTATATTTGTTTCTGCACTCGACGTCGGCTTGTTTGTTCTCTACAGTGGGGTTTTGTAAGAAGGTTCTGTGTGCCTTGATCTTCTGCTGGCGTGCAGTGTTACAAAATTGGTTAAACCAGTTGTTGGACCCTGGTTTAGTCACTTTCACTTTGTGAGGGATGTATTCCTCCATTCTGTTATGGATAATTTCAGTTATCGAAGAACATACAGCCGACGCGTCTGCGTCTGTGAAACAGACATATCTCCGAGGAAAGTTAGAGAAGGCATGTCCGTAATGCCAAATTTTGCGGCCTGTACGAGTTTCTGCTGCCACAGCGGGCTCTGACCGAAACCTAACCTCCACAACACCGCGGTCTGAGTTACCCAGGGGGGCAGGACAGCAGTGCTGTAAAGGACAGTATGCGTGGTCAGAAAGAGATCCAGCAGGTTACTGGCATGTGAAGAGACGCGGGAGAAAAAAGTAGGGCTCGTCACCAGCTGGGTTAGCCCTTGAGTTAGACCGAAGGCTTCGACTGCACGACCTGCTGCATCGGTCTTATTTGAGCTCAACCAAAGCTCATTATGGGCATTGAAATTACCGAGAAGAACTACCTCTGAAGCGGGGTAATTGAAAAGTCGATCTGGACGGCGAGGTATTCAAGTAGGAGGTCATCCCAGTTATGTTCCGAGGGAGAGCGATGGAGGCATCAAATACATTTGGGGGATGTTTTGGAGTTGAGGCGAAACCACAGAATGTGCTTTCGGTCTGATTCCAAAGAAACATCTCTGGAACATGAAAGACTGCTGCGGACAAAAGCCACAACTCCCCCGCTCTTTCTCAGATTAAAGTGCACCTCGTAATTTGGGAAGCTAAGATGGTTTATCGGTGCAGACTCTGAGATTTTTGTCTCCGCCAAGGAAAGCATGGCGGGACGATTGGATTGCAAGTAGTGATGAACAGCATCGATATTGCTGTTAATCCCGCAGATGTTGGTGAAACAAATTTTATCTGTTCCCTCGAGCCCACCCTCCACCCGGACATTCCGATAGTGGAGTGAGTTTAAGTCCGGAGTTCTTAGTGCTCGAGGGATCCATCATCATTAATTTCTTTATTTTGGAAGATAACCGACTGCATAGCTTAGGTGTGGAAACAAACGGACATTTATAAGATACCCTGGAAAAAGCTAGCGGGTGGTACCGCCTCGGTCGACTGGTCTTTGTCTACCAATTTGTTTTTGTGTGTTACTGATATTAAATAGACCTAAAGTGGCCCGTTGGCGGACTCGTACCGAAACCCGGCAATCGGAAGCATTTGCCACGGCCCCGCTCAGTAGGGATGAGCCAATAGCTCCTTTTTCTTTTTGATATAAACTTTACGCCCTTTTGCATATAACAGATTCAGCTCTTCAAAACTGTTAGAAGAGTTTCTTTTAGACACGTCAACTGAATCAATTGTCATATTGCGTTTCCACTTGTTTTTATTTCTTATGCGCTTTCGAGAACTCTTCTGCTGCTCTGCATCATTTTCAATGTGTTGGGGCTCAGCGCCAAACTCAATGGGCATGATGTTTAGCTCCGAGATAAAGTCAGACTCACTTAGAAGATATTCAGAGACTGAATCTTGAAACGGTTCATCGGGATCTTCCTCAGATCCTAAAACAAAAACAAAATTATTTACGTTATGCTAAGCGATTTTTATCATTTTGATGTTTTTACTTGCTTTTGCGCATTTAATTCAATGCCTACAATAGACAAAAGACAAAAGTACTTATCAAAAATTGAATGGATACTTTTTTAAGTTAAGATCATTGGTAATGACTCGGAAACAGAACAGAGAAACAGAGGGTATTTAAAATGAAAAAGCTAGTGGAAAATAGCTTCATAACACTTTTCATAATTTTTGAATGTTAGACCACTTACCTCTGAATGTATACGATGTGGAAGCCATACTTATTGATTGATATTGTTTGATTATACTGGTATATACCACGTTTATACTAAAATTATAAAGCAACAGTGGCATATCGCACAAGTTGTGGCTTAGACCGGTGCTGCTCTCTAGTTGAAACTTTTTAATGCAATGCAAAAACAGATTAGGTGGTGCCATCTCTTCAAATGTTGTCAAAGGTAGCATAGGGCATAGGCCTATTTTACCCTAAAATATACCTTAAGAAGTGATTATTTCTGTATCAAACTCAATTCTGTATATTTGTGGCTTAGGCCATTCTTGCTCTCATAGCCTCATTTAACATATCATTTTTTTCATAGATAGGTCTTTGAAAATTCTCTCATATAGAAAACCGCAAGGCATTATACTCTACAAAAAATATACACTGAAAAAGGTACAGTCCCCTGCTATTGATAGGACAACAGTGTTGATTTAAGTCAGTGCCAAGCCCATGTCAAGCCTATTCTTTTCTGTATGTCACATAGTCGCCAGATTGTCCATGATCGCCACATGCGATGTTGCCGTCTATTTGCATAAATCTGAGACTGTTGTATAATGTTATAGTGTACATTTCTGATGATATATGGAAGATTTTATAACGACATGTGTTATTAACACATTTTTGCTGTTTTGACAAATGATTAGTCATTTATATGTTACAGTAGCAGCGTCAATAATACAGGCTATCATAAAATCATCCATATACTCTACAGTTATTTGAAATTTAGTAAAAAATATATACTTGAGAATATATTTTTATCTAAATTTTATATTGTATGAACATATCAATAATATTTATGGTCCAAATATTTTCATTCCTGGGTCTTTGTGACCATACATTTGATTAGCTATGATAATTTTGACACTGTCATGATAGTTTGGATTAAAAAAATTATCAGAGTGAATCAAGTATATCATCACAAGGCGCCATCAAAATCAATTTCAACGGTCGAAACTCATTTAGAATCAGGCCCCAGGCCCCCACGTCAACAAAAAATGGAGGGAAGGGGATTAACAAGTGGCACTTGACATAAGGGATGATTTACATTTGACAATAACAAAGCGACAATCATGCAGCGTTGCCAGTATTAATATATCGTATATAGGGCAAAGCTTCTTGGGCAGTGGCGCACGGCGAATTCCAAGCACACAAAAATATTTACCCTATAATTTCAACACGAAAACCTAAATATGTAGATATAACGAACCTATTAAAGTATGTTGAACTGAAAATTGTGCTATCAAAAAAGGTTGGACGAAAATAAATATTTTTTAATGAATATAGATACCTTAAGATGTCAACAGTGAAACAAATATTCCCTTTTATAGACCGCACGCCAGGCCGTTAGCCCGTAGCGATTGGGTCTTACAAACAAATCTTGTATACCTTTGGGATAACTTTGTGCATGTAGACTATCTGCTCCTCGGCGTCTTTTAATTAATGCTTGTTGAAAACATTGACCAAATAATAATCTTTTTTATTCTAACCGTGGACAAAAAAATAGAGAGAAAATAAAACGTTGAATATGGGAACACAGTTACTATATAAAACACTGATCAGGAGCGTAGAATTTAGTAAGCGTGCACACTTCAACGTCCCAACTCAGCATAATTGCGTCTAGGACTGGTCAGAATTACATCAGGATATCACAATTACAGACCATGCAAAGTTTATTAAAAGAACTGTACATTCTACTTATAGATGCCATATCTGAAATGTTTCTCTTGCAGTGTGGGTTGTAAAAAGGTACATTGTAGCGTGTAACTTTTTCAAGTGCGGCAAAATTAATTTCAAATGTTAAGTCTGGGCAGTCCAACTTATTATTAATTAAGTTGTAAAGTGTCATAATTGAATAATTGAATTAATGAGTTGTGCGGCAAATCCATTTCAGGGTAGTTTGTCCCTCCAGCGCTGGCCGTTGCCTGATGAAGGAGTCGTTTGCACCTTTTTTTATGTGCTACACAGTGTCCACAGAGAATTCGCTTATTTTACCCTACATTTTATATGACTATTCCAAATCTCTCGACTTTTGGATTTTCATACCGTATGAATTTCGAGTGCATCCTAACCGATAGTGATTATGTGAAAACATACTTTTCAGGGAGATGAGGGTCTATTTATATGTGAAAAAATGTTTTTCCTATCTTAATGTTTTTCCTAACTTTACAACTTGACTGACGCTGTTTTTTTGAAAATCCCCAAGTATCTAAGCCTACCGGCGTCTGAAGAGTCGTCCGCCACATTCGTCAACCATGCTCGCTCTTCGCATTGGGCTTATTCATCAGTGACGAACAGTGAGGAATATTGAAAAAAACCTGTTAATTGTGGGAAATATCATTGGAATTAACCACAAAAATATGTAAACACACAGTTCGATATACTTAGAACGTTGCCAATTAATTGTCCAAAAATTACCTGAAGACATCAAAAATAAAGATGAATGCCAAACAACAGTCTAAATTGAAAAACCTACGTCTGTGAAAATGAATAAAGATAATAATAGCTATATTCACCTACAAGCTGATGATTCTGAAGACAACCCTGTTACGCAGGAAGAAATACTATCAGATGAACAATCCAAGAATAATGAGCTGAGTGAAATCATTGTAAAATTAAAAGACAAAACAGGAAAACTATCTAATGAGCTTGTGAATAAGAAAAAACCATTAACCATCTAAAAGCTCTGATAGAAAAGTTAAAATCTGAGCCAAAGATGTTATCGGAGTGTGGATTGTAAACCGACACTGTGGACAAGACTGAAGCGCACACGCAAACACCTGATCCATCACCATATAGGAAACCAGCGTGCGGGAACAAACCAACTGATGAAAGCTCATCATATACTAACAGTCTTATTCAATGTTCAATCGACTTAACCGATACCAGTGGCCTGGAGAGTGAAGTCGAGTGTCCTACTGACGAGGTACTGTTGGAGCCTTGTACCGAACAACCGGCTGCCCTACCATCACCAGCAGCAACAAATAAAAACAACCCAAACAACCGTAGGAAGATACTTGTTTTTGGTGACGAGTATGCCAGGAACTTCAGAAAAGTTCGAGAACTGTACATTGACAAATCCAGGTTTACCATTGAGTCCGATGTAAAGCCAAATATCGTGTTTGTAATGGCGACCAAGGATATATTCACGAAAACAATACCTTATGGAAAAGACGACTTTGTAATTTTCATGATTAAGACCCAAAATATTAATAGTTCCTATTGTTTAAACAAGGGTTTATGCAACCTTCTACCACTTGGCCGCACTACCAACTTAATATTTCTGTACGAATTAAGTTCATACCGCGATAATAACCTTATAAATAGAATAAATTCCAAAGTTACCACTTATAGGAAATTTAACGGAAGAATGTCAATATCGCTCACCTATGACAATCGCATGAAAGGTTCAAAACAGAGCATTGCAGGATATGTTCATGATAAACTGAGCAACCCATATAAAAATAATACCACGTTGATCACAATTAATACTGAATCAGTACTATGTCATAAGCGGTTTTTTCTTGAAAGACAAAGATCATAGCTTAATAAATGTTAGCGTTTCAAATAATGTATTGTATACAAGTTTAGTAATAAGATATAACAAGAGCTAATAATAAATGCATGGTAAACTTGCTGCATCTTAATATACAGAGCCTACGACAAAAGGTTAACGATATAGCGTTATTAGGTTTTGAACACAGTTATGATGTAATTTGCTTAAATGAACACTGGTACAATGACGAAATTAAATACGTTAATATAAAGGGTTATAAATCCATTTCTAATTTTAGCAGAGAGGAAAAAATTCATGGAGGTGTTGCCATATATGTAAAAACGGACTCAAATGCTTCACCTTTACGCACTTCATGTCTGATAGAAGCCGAAGAATTGACCTTTGAAGTTGCAGGCATATATTTTGATAAACTTCAGATTATCACTATATACAGATCTCCTGCAGGTAACTTCAATAGACTTATAAATAAGCTATGTATTACATTAGACGAGCTTGACTATAAGAAGCATGTGGTTGTAATCGGAGATTTTAATGTTAAATTTGGTAGCAATAATGAGCGGGCAAACCAAGTTATTGACGTGTTTAGCTGTTATGGAATGCAACATATGATCAGGGACAGTACAAGAGGGTCGCATTGCTTAGATAACATTTTTACGCACATCCAAGGCAGCTTTTTTCTCAAAACGAATATTTTTGATACTTACTTTTCGGATCACCTGGGAATCGAGTTTTGTTGTTTCCAACCTAGTAAAAAAGCTTCAAAAGGGTTAGTTATCGGCCAATTACTGATACTGGTCTTTTTCTACTTTACAGCAGCTTGGAAAGTACTGGCTGGCAGTTTGTAAATGATGCAAATCTAAACGTGGAGTTGAAGTTTGAGCTGTTCATACGTGTTATGACCGATGGGATGGATAAATGTCTACCAGAGAAAACACGCGTTTTCCAAAATAAACAGAAACAAGTCCAATGGTTTGACAATGAGTTACGTGGCATGCGCGATCACTTAAATATCTTGATAGATTTGCACAAGATGGATTCATCAACTGTAACCAAATCCGAAATAAATTGCCTGAAATCCAAGTAAAGAGCTGAAATAGTAAAACGTAAGCAAGATGCACACGATGTGTATATAAACACATCGAATAATAAACAACAAGCGATGTAGGATATGTATTATAAAAACTAATGCAGTTCCTGTCGATAAAAAAAATACCACAACACTAAACGCTAACCAGTTTAATTCATTTTTCACCACCGTTGTTAATAACCTCTTAGAAAGTTTAATGTCACATGGCACTTCACCACTAAACTATATGGATAATCATAGTAGAAATAATAAATTTGCTTTTCGAGATGTTACCTACAATGAAGTTAGGGATGCGATTAATTCTATTAAAAACTCTAAAAGCACCGACGTATATAAACTTAATAGTAAAATTGTAAAATCGATATCAAACGTAACTATTTACCCGCTTACCAAGCTTATCAATATGTGTTTAAAATCAAATATTTTCCCCGCAGCTCTAAAAATATCCAGGGTAATTCCTATATACACTTTGAAGTTGAGTCATTAATTTTCAGATAATGATTGTAGAAGGAAGATGAACCAAAATATGTGTGTAAAAATAAAATAGAAATTAAAAATAAAATGTTACCTTGTTTTATAAAGTATCCTCCCGACAAGTATTTCAGTGCGGACCTGGATTTGATCGTGCGGTCTTGGAGCACGGCATGCCCTCCCCTGTGAGGTCTTAAGTCACCTGATTCACGAGCCCTTTGCATAAATCCGTGATGCCGCGTAAATAAGAATCATGTCCACAAGTTCAGCATTTTCGTAACCATGTGCCATTTTTGATTTCGTTTGAGCCACGCAACAGACACCAGTATTCACTCACGCGTTACCGACTGACACTGACTGTATCCAACTGAATAAAATAATTGTAAAAACATCGTTCCAAATTCTTTCGCTTTTTTGTTTCCGATGCGATGAACCGATAAGGCGGATTATATCCGTTGTTGCCAAACACGAGCACATAATATTATTATTGAGACAGGGCGGTACTCAAACTTCCAAAGGGCTATAACTTTGTTACTTTAATTTTACCAGAAAAATGGCAAAGGAAAAAAACATTTCTTTTGATCAGATCTACTCACTGTTAAAATAAATGACTGAACTTCGAAGTCACCCTGTATAAGGACGGGTCTGTTGACGAATTTTCGAACCACCGTCCTATATCATTGGTACCCTACTTCGCGAAAATCTTTGAAAGTATACTCAAGGACCAACTGAGCAATTATCTCGAAACCAACAATTTCCTAAATTCTCAGCAATATGGCTTTAGAACAGGCTTATCAACCATTACTGCAATAAACAGTTTTATTGAAATTGAACACGAAGGATTTGAAAATAAGAAATATAGGTGTATAAAGGCAAATTTCTTCGATCTGAGCAAGGCCTTCGATTGTGTACAGCATGATATACTTCTTTCAAAGCTACCGTATTATTCAATCGATCCTTCCGCTGGAGTCCTCCTGAAACCTATTTAGAACAAAGGCAACAGCTCGTCGAATACAATGGCTGCACATCGTGAGTCAGCACAGTTTTACATGGCGTGCCACAAGGATCTATCCTTGGCCCTTTGCTATTCTTACTCTATAGAAATGACCTACCAAATTGTCTTCTTAAAAGTATGAACAGTAAGCTCATTCTTTATGCTGATGACACCACTCATCTGATCTCAGCCCACCACTCATATAGAAACATCAACAGCGAAATGACAGCCAGTATATCTAGCATTCAGAATTGGTTTATAGCTAATAAATTAACATTAAATTCAAAAAAATCTCAATCCTTGACAATCACACTTCGTAATAATTATCAGAATGGTGACCACGCACAGCACACAAGCCTCCATGAAACTCAGTCATATAATACCCGGAACCAAGACAACTTGCACCCAAAACAACATAGACTTGCTAAAACAAGGAATGGAGTTAACTACCATGGCATAAAATTTTATAATATTTTACCTAACTAAGATCACTAGCATGCAATGAATTCAGTAATGCTGTGAAAAAATTGCTCTTGTCGGCTGCTTTTTCCACCATTGACGAGTTCCTCAAACACAACTTCTCCACGGATACTCAATAGTTATATTTCAAGCTACATTTCCTTTTTTTGCTTCTTATTCAAACCATGTATAAAATATTTATAACAGTTTTATCTCTTATGCAATATTTATTGATTTTAACGTAGTTTGTAATAATTTTATCTTTTACAATTTTTATTGTCATCCTTTTAACCATATTTATGTGTGTGTAATCTGTAGTGTTTGTCATTTATTTTCTTCTTGTAACTGAGCACTTCTATTATATTGACTTTTGTGTAAGCACGTTCTGTGTAATGGCACCAATAAACCATTATTATTATTATTATTATTATTATCAGTAGCGACAAAAGCGAGATATATTGATGGAGTCGATCGATCTTACATGTCAAGATCCGTCTCCCCAAAGTCTTCCAACCCCGAAAAAGACAATGGTTCAACAGACAAAAAAAGCCCTCCGCGCTTTCATCGCTTGTTGTCTCCAGATATTCCATGGTAGTGTAGAAACCGAAGGAACACTGAAGGGGCCCCTACCTATTCTATCCTGTCACTCATTGACCTAAATTTTCTCGAAGCTATGTGTATTGACCCGGTCAATTCAAGACATAATCAACAGCCTACCGAGGATAAAAGGGCTAGTCAACATCCTTCACAAAATGTCTCAATTCACACTAACAAACCGGTTGTATAAGGGACTTATACCTTATACAACCAGTAGGTTTATCGGCTGTAAACCCTACACCAATAAGAAAACCCTAAATGCACTTACATTTCAGCAAACTGCTCTAGTCCCTGGAACAAGTAGAAACAGTACGAGTATACAAGTACAACGTTATTAAAATTCTCACTCTCACACTTCGGGCAGGTATGGTCCAAGATCTGGCTTTCCAAAGTCGTCTTCCAACCCCGAAAAATACAATGGTTCTACTAGAAATATAGCTTTCCGTCCTTCCACAGCTTGTTATGTCCAGCTATCCTAAGGTAGTCTCAAACTCAAAATAATACTGAAGGTGTTATATCCTATTTGATTCATCCCGGCCGTCCCCAACAACTTCTCTGAGTGTGTAATGCTCCGATCAATTCAAGACATAGCCAAGAGGATTACCGAGCATAAAAAGGCTAGCCAACTTCTTTCGCAAAAATACACACTCCACACTTACAAACTGGTTGTGTAAGGTTTTCTAATAAACTCAAGTGCGTATTTTAAGGGGAGAATGTCTTTGGGGCTCAAGACCAACCCCCTTCCCCTACAAACTACTCGGCCTAATTTGCCCTTATACTTTGAAGTTGAGCCATTAATTTTCAGATAATGATTGTTGAAGGAAGATAAACCAAAATATGTGTGTAAAAATAAAAAAAATTAAAAAAAATGTTACCTTGTTTTATAAAGTATCCTCCCGACAAGTATTTCAGTGCGGATCTGTATTTGATCGTGCGGTCTTGGAGCACCGGCATGCCCTCCCCTGTGAGGTCTTAAGTCACCTGATTCACGTGCCCTTTGTACTACATTAACAAAGGCACGAGGGGCTGGTTGCACTCGATTGGGAAACCGATCCGCACAAATCCGTGATGCCGCGGCAGCATTTTGTAAATAAGAATCATGTCCACAAGTTCAGCATTTTCGTAAACATGTGCCATTTTTTATTTCGTTTGAGCCACGCAACACCTCTATTCACTCACGCGTTATCGACTGACACACTGACTGAATACGACTGAATGAAATTGTAGTGAAAACATAAGCGTTTCAAATTCTTTCGCTTTTTTGTTTCCGATGCGATGAACCGATAAGGAGGATTATATCTGTTGTTGCCAAACACGAGCACATAATATTATTATTGAGACAGGGCGGTACTCAAAGTTCTAAAGGGCTATAACTTTGTTACTTTAATTTTACCAGAAAAATGTTATAGGAAAAAAACATTTCTTTTGATCAGATCTACTCACTGTTAAAATAAATGACTCAACTTCAAAGTATAATAGATATACTGCATGTGATATTTTTTGTGAAATGTAAGCCCCCTGGAAGGATCAACATTGACCACTTATATGTTTTGAGCCCATAGCTCGCTCTTCAATTGTCATATAATGGCATTCGCTCTTAGAAGAATTTAACTCTTGAAAACAATTTGAATTTTAGATGAGACTGTAGATTTAATGGAAATATAGACGTTTTAAGAATTTTGTTCGACAATTTTCTCGATAAGGCCTTAAAATAAGTGGAAACCTATAAAAAGCTTAGGCAAACCTTTGCAAACCACGAATAAAAACTAATCATACAATAAGCTATAGCTACAACTAACAATTTTCTCGCACCTTCACATGTATTAATTTTGCTCTAATATTGTGAACTGTTTTTAGTTTGTCTTCAGATGCAAAAAAAAACTTTTCTCGAGAGGTTTCAGAAAATATCGATGTTCTAGATAAAAGCTCAATTTCTGGGAAAATAAGGTGCATCGATTCCTAATACCATATTAATTTGGTACTGGGATCTATGGAAGACATTTTCTAGTTTCTACTCCAAACTCGACTCTATGTGGTTTTTTTGTTGGTCTAAATTATGCGGGTCCCACACGATGTTTCGTTCGACACCCCACAATTGGCAAGTGTATCTCCTAACACGATGGGATGAACTTTTTATTCTCGGACGTTCATTGCATGGTGGCGCCAACGTCTATTATCGGTGTCAGTGTCGCGCTTGAGACTTTACAACTGAAGGAAAATTATACAAAATGAACGATGAAACAATTTTTTCGAGCGCGAATAAAAAATTGAGATCTGTCTTCAGCGACTAAAACTTAAGTCTGTCAGAAGCCCCAGAAATGTCGAAAAACGAAGATTGACCGTTTTTTGTTTGTTTTTAGACTATAACTATGTCGCCACTGTACCGATTTTCAAAAACTGCAGGGCTTTTCCGTCAATTTTATAGTAGTAGCCTAGGGTCAATATATCATCAAAATCCTGATAGTACTTTCAGAGTTATCATTTATTTAATCGTTTTCGTTAGTTAGGAAATGCAAGTCAATATATCTCTCAACTAGTCCTGCATTGCAACAGGACATTATAATGAAACACCTGTAAGCACTTGATAATTTATAATATACTAAAATACATATTTTTAGGCCAGCCATAACTCACCTGTGAAATGTACAAAATATTAGCAATACGAAAAAAGTGTTGCTATGGCGGCCTATGCTTTTTATGTATACTAATTTAATTCATTCTCCTCAAAAGTTAGAAACGTAACATACATTATTATGAATAGGTAGGTATTCAAATCAAAATACTTCCCACAATCACAGCAAACAAGTAAATAAAACAAGAGCCTGAACGTGCCATGTGGCGAACGTTGGACACATGCAATTCGTCAGCGCTCTCCCACACGATGTGACGAATGGCCATGTGTGGGAGCATTCGCCACATCGTGTGGGAGCAGTTTTATTTGATGCTATGAGAGCAAGGGTGGCCTAATACCAAAATGATAGTTTTGAGAAAAACGCAATTTAAATTTTCGCTTTTTTTGTTTCACCCGAATGTATTCTCATTGTGACGCTACTGACGCCACTTTGTCAAGATCACGTGACCAGGGAATCGTTATGCCGACTTTGACATTGACAGATATCAAGGATAATGACAACACTGCATGTTTTTATGAATTTTGGTAAACCTAATATTTTTATCGTTTTTCCATCGTTTGTTTTGTATTTTACACAATTCAGAATGCATAAAATTAACTTTACAAGCACATAATCCAACATAATGGTAGAACTAGGCAATTCAAGCATCCTACATTTAGGAGACATCGTCTCCTTGTATGCTGAAGGGAACGTTAGTGGGTTTTTGAGTACACTTGGGTACGTTTTTGCACTTTAAAACCACATTTGTATAGGAAATTTCTTAACTGAATATCTTTCAGATTGGTTGATGATCGGTGCGTAGTATGTCCAGAAGCAGGAACCCTATCCAGTCCACCAAAAAAGTTCCGAGACTGTTTGTTCAAAATATGTCCTATGAATCGGTACTCTGCACAAAAACAATTTTGGAAAGCTGCGAAGCAAAGTATTGGCTCTACCACAGATACAGGACTTTTGAAAAGATTGCATGTAAGCAACTTTCTTCATTAGGATCTCCTTGCATTGAATTTTGAAGTATATTTGCCTCCCAAACTAAAGTAAGTGCAGAATATTGAAAGTAGGGTCACTTGGCGGTCAAATTAAATTTTTTTTCACTACGTCCATGCACCTGTCCTCCAAGTAGCTAAAGTGGCAGGTACTGCATGGTGGATCCCAAGACCCAACAATCTGTAAGTGCTGTCAATAGAGTTTTAGCAATAAAAATAATATGAGACCACTGCAGCTATGGAAATCAATATTCTGAGACGTTTTATCACTAGTTATAAGATCGATGCTTCGAGATCGCTTTTTAAAAAGTTTATTTTTCGAAAATACAAAACTCAAAACTGTACTTTTACAAAATTATTACAATGTTATTATGATGTTAACAGTACAAAGGCTTAAATCTGACTGACTGTAAAATGTGTTGAGAACAATAAAGTAAACTCTAGGTCTTCTAGGAAATTAGTAGCATCGTCGGCAGTATTCCTATCATATCAGCAGGAACGGCTGATATAACTCCTCCCCCCTGAGATTCAACTTCGGGGAAGAATTCTTCAAGGAAGTTGAATAGGATGAAGTTCGACTTCTGGTTGTTGAATACTTCTACTTCTGAGCTTCCTCCTCTTCAAAATGGTTTTCCAGAATGCGTAGACACCCAAGAGTAATATACATCCATATATTATTAGTGTCCAGGCACTGGGTATAAAAAATTCTGTAGGTTTTTTGAAGTTGGGTTTGTTGTTGATAATGCTTGACTTGATTTTACTTAACTCGTCTAGCTTAATTTTTTCTAGATGCAGACTGAAATTTGTTTCTGTGATGTCGCCTTTAGTGTCCAGGTTTAAATCCGGGAATATTATAGGTTGGCCCGCGACAATCGTTTCGGGTTCATTTTTAATGATTTGGTGATTAATTTCGGCTTGACAGTTGACAGGAATATAAAGTAGGTAAGTTCCCGTCAATCTTTTCATTTGCATTTCTTCGTGGCATTCCATTTTGATAACTTCTGGTAGTGGCAGGATCAATACCCATTGATTAGTCCGTTGGATTCGTTCGATACTTGGCTGATTGATTATCAGTGGAGTTCGGGCACATGCAGGGGCGTTTCTTCCATTGAATAGTTCAAGTTCACAGGGTAATGGACCATTAATGTCTCGCAAGATGGTCTTCTCGCAGAGAAACTTTTTAGGAATAATTTCAGTACAAATGTCGCCGAAAAGTGCAAAGTGCAATTCATTTTTTACCAAATAAGGCTCCTTTGGAATGATAGTCTTAAATTGACCTTCAAAATATATCGGGATTGGAAAGAGACGATATAAGTTAAATGACTCATGGTACGAGATTGGGAATGATAAAACGAATGTAATTTTGTTGCCCACAGAATAACTGGAGATTTTGATTATTTTTTCAAAAGTTGGTATGTTATCTAGTAAAACTGGAATCGCAAATTTTTCCTGGCCTAATCTTGAGCTCAATAGTTTCAGTTCACCAAAAATTTCTTCGGTTGTAATAATGCTAGAGTGAATTGTTCCAAGACGTGCAAAAATTATTGAATTTTCAACGTCTTGTAATATTGACAGAGTTACTTCGTAGCTGTTCATAATTTGAGATACTGTGTCTACTATGAATTTATGCTGATCTGAATCGATTGTAGTACGATGAACAATTGCATATATGGTATTAATTTTATTATTCAGCAATTGTTCATTATGACAGATTTGCTGAACAGTTTTATTGAACTTATCAATAAGAGATACTGACAGTGCATTATTCTGTGTGACACTGTTAGTCAATTCTCTTTGATTATTTTGAAGCTCTTGAATTAGATTTTCGAAACGTTCGCCATCATTGGCGTCAAGGTTTCCAGTTATTGATTTGAATATCGACCCAATGCCATTTAATATGCCTCTTTTTCCTCTCTTTGTATGGGGAAATATATTATGTAACTTTTGTTCTACCTGTCGCTGAACAAATTTTAATGTTCTGAAATAATTGGACAAATATGTAGTGACATTTAAATTTGAAGAAATGATTTCTGCTATACGTGAGGAGGAAATTGATAATTTTTCAATTTCAGAAATGATGGGATTCATATCATAATAATGAATGAGTGAAAAGTCATGGTCTTTCACTTTTGCTTCACCAATTTCCACGGGAATTAGTCCTGGATTGTTGTCGAGGTTACGTATAGTTATGCTATCCTGAAGTCCAACCGTTACTTGCAGGAATCTGCAAATGAATAATACCTACATGTATGTATGTCGTACTTGGAGAGAAACATTTAGTTGCTAAATGAATATGGTTTGCGAAGGGGACGCTTCAAATTATCGATATGTACTTTATTGTGTTTATCAGTAGTAGCGGTCTTTTTACCAGGATCGACTGATGTTAGTGTACATGATTTTTGGAATTTATTTGCATTTTTCTGACGTATGTTTTTCTTAACGAATGCTTTCTGACCTGGTTGAAATATTTTTGCACTATCTCGACCTATGTTTGCCTTTTCAATTACTTTTTCTTTATTTTGAACAAGCGCCTCGTTGATTTTGGTATATAATAGCTTACTGCGTGCTTTGTGTTGTTCTACATAATCATTCAACAAAATTTGGTCTAAGCTGATGTCAAATGTATCTTTTTCACTGAGATGACCATTTATGACATCGATGGGTTTTAATTTAGTCACAGAATGAACAGAGTTGTTGTATGCTAAGATTGCGTATATCATTTTCATTTGGACAGATGTTTTTTGAAAGCCTTGAGTGTTTAAAATTCGGAGTTGCTCAGATATTGTCGAATGAAATCTTTCGACTACGCCATTTGACTGGGGATGGTTCGGGGAACAGAAATGTATTTCGATTCCATGTAAACCTAATAACTCGGATATGACTGAGTTTTTAAACTCGGTGCCATTGTCAGTAATAACTTGTGTCGGGATTCCATGATGGGAAAAGTATCGGATAAGGTTGTCAGCTACTTCGGTACCCGTCATTGAATTGAGATGGTAAGCTTGAGCGTACTTTGAAAAACTATCGATAATGGTCAAAAATTTAGATTTTTCAAATGTGTATGTGTCCATGTGAATTATTTCAAATGGCTTCACAGCAGTGGGAGTGATATTCATTTGCGCTTTAACAGGGTGTCTCTCGTATTTGGCTTGTTGACAGATTTCGCAGTCATTTATGTATGACTGAACGGAACTTTTCAAATTTGGCCAATAGTACTTTTGTTTTAAGCGAGAATAGGTTTCATCGATCCCGCGATGATTTGATTTCCCTTCATGATAATTTTGTATTAAACTTTTAATTTCATCATTACTAGTGATGTCTAGAAGTTTTTCAAGACACCTTTTAAACTTGATAGAGGGCCATTTAAAATACTTTTGTAAAGCGCCTGAGAAGGGTTCGTATATGTCAGGATCTTCGAAATATATATAGTATGGGACATCGGGTACAATATATTCCTTGACAAAATTTACAACATCTGATTCAAGGTTGTTCTTTGAAATTTGCACTAATAGCCGCTGTTTTCTCTCGAATAAAATTATGATTTTCGGCTTGGCGGGAGAGTGCAGGACCGTTTTAATTACGATCTGATTTTGGCCAAAGTTCAATGGTTGGTCTGATATAGGAATTGTAACAACCGGGTGTTGATTATTAGAGTGCCGGGTTTCATCATCCTTGTCAAGTTCGTCTTCATTAGTATTGGTTTTGTCAATAACAAAAGGAAGTTCGTGGTAGTCAGTTTGTTCAGTTTCATTGATTATATCTTTGTCAGTATTTGTATTGTCAACGGTAGGAAGTTCCTGACAGTCAGGTTGATCTGTTTCATTGTCCAAGTTGACAATCATTGAGATATCGTCTAGTTCAGGGTTTAAATTGGGGTAGCTAATATCTTGAATTATCAGTGGTGAATTTGGATTAGCTTGTGTCGTGGGAGGTGTGTTTAAATTTTGATCTACAAAGGTAATTCTTTGATTCTGATAGTTGGAGGCTTCTCCAAGGAAGTCATCGAGTTGTTCCCAAAAATCGTTAGTTTCCTTAGTATGAATTTCGATTCTAGAAAGAGCGTCAGCATTTGTATTGAGTTTGCCTTTTTTATAGATGATTTTGAAATTATATTCGTCAAGTTTCATTTTCCATCTCATTAATTTTGAGGAGACGCCTTCCTTTAATGAATAAAGGTACTGGAGGGGTTTATGATCTGTTATAATATTGAAGGTCTGCCCATAGAGGTAAGGTCTGAAATATTTGGTAGCCCACACTATAGCTAACAACTCTTTTTCAGTAGTGCTGTAATTTCTTTCCGAATCATTTAAGGTTCGTGACGCATAAGCTACAGGCAAATCACTACCGATTGGACCCTGACTAAGAACTGCCCCTAAAGCTACATTGCTTGCGTCAGTTGTCAAATTGAACGGCCTTGTGAAGTCTGGGTACTGAAGTATTGGGTCGTTGGTAAGTAATGTCTTACAGTTTTCGAAACATGTAACAAATTCGTCGTCGTGAACAATTTTTGCGCCTTTTTTGAGGCACTTAGTGAGAGGTTTCGTGAGTTGAGCGAAATTTGGAATAAATCGCCGATAATAGCCTAAGAGTCCTAAAAAGCTTTTTATTTGCCTATTAGTTTTTGGTATAGGGAAATTTTGTATTGCTGAGATTTTGTCGGGGTTAGGTTTCACGCCTTCAGGAGTTACTATATGTCCGAGGTATGCAACCTCTTTTCTTAGAAACTCGGATTTATCTAACTGAATTTTAAAGTTAGATTCGCGTAGTCGGGTAAAGACAGATCGTAGCCTTTCTAAATGCTCTTGAAGAGACGTCGAAAATACGATAATGTCATCGAGGTAAACGAGACATTTTTCGTTTTGAATTCCTCGGAGGATGTTATCCATCACTCGTTGGAATGTGGCTGGTGAATTTTTAAGACCAAACGGCATTCTCAAAAATTCCCAATGGCCATTTTCGGTGTTAAATGCTGTTTTTTCAATGTCTTTCTCATCCATTTCTATTTGGTGAAAACCACTAGCAAGATCCAACGTACTGAAATAGTGGCATCTTCCTAGTTTGTCCAGTAGGTCGTTTATATTGGGAAGTGGATATTTGTCATCAATAGTCTTATCGTTAAGATTACGATAGTCTATTACGACGCGCCATTTCTGTTTGCCAGAGGCATCCATCTTCTTAGCCACAACCCAAATGGGCGAGCAATATGGCGAATTACTTTGCCTAATAATGTTCGATTTCAACATTTTTTGGATTTGGTCATTTACTTCTTGTCGGTGAACAAAGGGGTACCGGTAGGTCTTGGAATAAATTGGGATCTCATCAGTAGTTCGAATCTGATGTTTTATCTTGTTTGTGAAAGTTAGTGGTTCGCCTTCACGATAAAATATATCCGAAAATTCTTTGCAAAGTTTGAGGATTGCGGACTGTTCTTCTGAATTTAGGTGGTCTACTCTAATTTTGGAATAGTCTAGTGTATTTTCTGGAGAATCGTTGATATTATTAAGATCAAATTCTTGACATATCGTCGGATGTATAGACTGGTAAAATGGTTCAACAGAAAGGGGTTCAGAAAAGTCGAGTGTAACGGTATCTGTCGTATTGTTCAGTAAGGTCGTCAAAGCATAACTATCTTTCGCAATAGTCAAGCATTCCGGTATTTCACAATTATGGATTTTTTGGTGGGGTATAATAATTTCGCCATCGCTTATGGATGTTTTAACTTTTATGACAAGCTCAGTGCGAGGTTCGATGGTAACAAAATTCAAATTATTCTTAGGTTTTTGATAAAGCAACTTGATATTTGCATACGGTGTCACAAGAAACCCTTCTTGAAATAAGAGTCTTGCCTGTAATTCTTCTAAGTTATCCATACCGATCAAACCATTGAAAAAATCATGAAACTTGAACAAGTAAAATTTTAATTCCTTTAGATGAGGCAAATTGAAAATTTTGGATGCTGGTATTAAAGTACTGAATTTATGGGCGGATTTCTGAAATACAGTCGAAACAATGAATGGTTCATTTTTGATTTGTTGTGGAAAATATTTGAATGCGATGTCTGGATCTATAAATGACCTAGTAGACCCGCAGTCAATCAAAAGTTTTATGTCATATTCGGGAAAAACTATATAGCTCAATCCTTTTGTGTTGCTAGCATTGAACGATATAATTTCACTGTTTATGTCGGTTGAATAACCTGGCTGGCTGGGGGAAAATTTCCATTTCCTGACGTCGAGGTTGGGTTGGGCATGTCAAGTTCATTATTTTGATCGGTATTGTAATGATCGTATTGACAAATATTTTGGTTGGGGTCATCATAGAATTCATCGTAATTATTTTCGACGTTAGTAGCAAAATTGCCTGTATCATAAGTTTCATATGTTGCGTTATCATTTAACTCGGTGTTATACAGTTCCTCAAAGATAAAATTTTGCTGAGGTCGAGGTGTGTTCGCCGGAATTGGAGCGAATGGTGGACGTATTGTGTTTCTTGTGCTGACACTCATCGGTGTCGGCCTTGGAAGATTTCTTGGATTTGAAGAATTGGGCTTAAAAACGTTTGTATTCGGATTCTTTGTTTGTTGGTTGCCAAAGACTTCAGCGTTAGTCGGGAAACGCTGATTTAAGTTTGGCCTAGGTTGAATTTGGATGGGTTGAGATGGGAATTGCGCACGGAAAAAGCTATTAGGCGTACGAGAATTAAAATTTTGATAAGGCATATTAACTGGGCGTGCAGGTCTGAACTGCGAATTTTGAAAATTTGTAAAATTCTGTGAATCTGTCTTAACTCTATATGAAACGTTTTGGAAATAATGCACATTTTGTTCTTCAATCACTAATTGAAGAGCTTCGCTCAAGGAGGTTGGTTTCATGCACCTGACAGTGGTGCCCAATGGTTCTTTCAAGCCTGAAAGGAAAGTCTTTAACGCAAGTTTTTGATACAAATCGCGTTTTATTGCTTTACCACTTTCGGTAGCTTCGTGGATATTAACGTAGCTACACAGATTGTTTAAAATATGCAAACATCTTTCGTGAAATTTTTGAGGGCTCTCATTTTGATATTGCTTTAGTAAGCAAAGGTCTCTATGTAAGCACACTTCATCACGTTGGTCAGAAAAACTAGTAACTAATAAAGTTTCGAGTTCACTCCAGGTGTTCACTGAATGAATGTTTATTAAAGATTTGGCATGTCCTCTCAGCTTTGAAAGAATGGAGTTCAATAAAAATGTATTTTGAAAATTGTTTGGATTGGAATGATCATAAAAATTGTCAATCAAGGATTTGCTTACACGCAAAAATCGATTGAGATCGTTACTGTTGCCGTCAAATTCGGGCACACAACTTAAGTATTCGGGCCTAAAAGTAGCCATAGTTGTAGTAATACTTGTAGGTATTGAATGTACAGGGACTTGTGAAAGTATGGGCTCACGTAGTATATTAGAGTACCGTCGAGTATTTGGAGAGTCAGTATTAAGGTCCAAATTCTCAAGGGCTTGCGATATATCAATACTCATTGAAATTTGAGCGATAAATGGAAAAAAATAAACTGCACTTACAACACTAAGAAAGCGATCTTTAGCATCTCTTACTCCTATAAAGATCCTAGCTGGTTCTGCAATGTTGTCTTCCCCAGGCTGGAATCCTTGCGAACTTGGGCAATGTGGTCCCAAATTCCGATGCCCTTCGTATGTAGCTGTTCACGCCGGTTCCTCGATGGATTGGGTATCCAAAAATATGAATCCACTCCAGTGCTCACTGCCACTACACGAATGCCACCAAGTCCAAAAAGGCCGGATAGAGTCCCGAAAAGTCCCGTCGCGACGGTTTGCGAAAGTCTTTCCCGGGTCGCGTATTTCTGATCCTACTGGATTGACTGCGCCAGTTATAAGATCGATGCTTCGAGATCGCTTTTTAAAAAGTTTATTTTTCGAAAATACAAAACTCAAAACTGTACTTTTACAAAATTATTACAATGTTATTATGATGTTAACAGTACAAAGGCTTAAATCTGACTGACTGTAAAATGTGTTGAGAACAATAAAGTAAACTCTAGGTCTTCTAGGAAATTAGTAGCATCGTCGGCAGTATTCCTATCATATCAGCAGGAACGGCTGATATAACTCACTAAAAAAAAAGGTTTGGTTTCTGTAAAGGTAGCTGAGGCTGCTTAAAAAGTTTTGACATGGAAGGTTTTTTCTTGCCAGTGTCCTTACTATTGGTAGGCTGTAAATCATAAAACTAGCATTAGATACAGGTTGTGTTGTAACTTGCACTCTCAAATAGATTAGATTTGTAGATAGATCATCTATCTAGAAAATCTGGAAATCACTAGATATCTATGACATTTCACAAGCGTCATTTTAATATTATAGTTTGAAATTGAATTGCGTCCAAAAGACAGTATCAAGCAGACTGACTCAGTATTTCCCACACATTGATATACAGGGTTACTCGTAATTTGTCATATTCCTTTGAAGGGTGTGATAGGGTTCCTAAGTTACAACAGATTTGACTCTATGTATTGTCATTGCTATTGCATTATATGAGAATAATATTTTCAAGCAACACAGAAATAAGTTGTTTCAATATTTTATCACAAGATATTTTTCCACAGCAACAATGGTATTGTGAAAAACCTCCTATGTATTAGCACTGGATGGTTTTATGCACATACAATATTTTGCATAATAGTTTTTATGTATTTTTTTAGTAAAAAAGACAATTTAAGCTGGATTAGCAGCTATGCAGACTTGCCATGACACAGGTACTGTTTCGTTTTTAATTGCTATCAGAACTTCAATTTTGCAAAAAAACTGCACCATGACAATGAGATGTATGGTGAAAAATATAATAGCTATTAAAAAAAAAATGTTTCTGTTTTCAATAAGTAGCTTCTTGGTAGCCTCAAAAATGTAAAAAATTTGGCAATTGGGGAAGTGATATTGATTCTTTTGGTGTACTTCAACCCTGACTACAAAACTATAACAGACAATATCGTTCTAAATAAATTAGTAAATCAGGCAAAAGGTGACAAAAGTGGGAGGTTTAAATTGAATTTAGACCTCTATTCACAACTAAGAAACTCAATATTGAGTAGGATTTAAAAAAAATATGAAATGACTATTGAAATTATCAATTTCTCAATGGATTATTTGACCTAAATCGGTTTCAGTGGCTATTTATGGAGAATAAGACACATTCATACTGATGTTTTATACATTTTTGGGAAGCTGACTGGTGACTATAGCAACAATAATTTCTAGCAATTTGCACTCTCAGTGTAATATCAATTTTCAGAGCTAGACACAATTTTGTTCTAATGGAAGCTGAAAACAAAACAAATTTAATTTCTTGCTATAGCTGTTATTTCATTGTATGTAGTATTTTTACACATTTTATGATTGTATTAACTTATTCACGCAAAACTACAAAAACCAAGTGAACTCACACACACCTTTTGCATACTTTATTTATTCTTTAGATGCAAGTCCCGCCTCGGGTCATTGCTACACACTCATAAAAATAGGAAAATCTCGAAAACTATTTTTTTTTACCTTAATACACACAGCAAGGGCATACCCAGCTCAAAATGGAAGGGGGCACTTTGAAAAAAATGTTTTGGTGGAAGTTCCACAAATCATATCTACTACTGGGATAATTTTTTGAAACATTCAAGCAAATATTGCTCGAATGTTTCAAGTAATAATTTAGTCATTTGCAATACTTGAAAGCAATATTTGAGATAAAATATGGCAAATTTTATATCTATTTTTTGGGTGTAAATATCCCTCAAAATTCAAACAGGCTGCTTATTTTTTCAGTGAAGTCAATTAGCTAGGGAAGTTCTGTAATCGCGACAAAACTTACGGAACAATGATTCTCAGATGTAACATGGTAGGGACATTTTTTTGTGGCGTTCATCATGTAATCCTAGGCCCTCTATTACAGACAGACAGATATTTAGGTTTTGTTAGTCGGTCCTGTTGCGATACAGCAATTGTAAAAAAACTAATTAATCGTTGGTCCTTTTGCAACTTGGAACGAATCACTGGCTTTTGAAGAAATTTCGAAAGGCCAGTATATTATTACCAAAAAGTCTATAGCTCCCCCAAACTTGACTATCTTTCTTTCGTTTCTGATGATTTTGAACGAAATCGAAAACTTTGTTGATATATTTTAAGATGTAGTCAAGAGATTATTTGAAGGATCCACTTTTATATAATTCCAAACACAACACAAGATGTGCAATTCGAAAATATGTGGAGTGGAGTCTGTGTTGAAAAATCGCTGTAACAATATTTTATCTAGAAATTCAAGCTATCCAGCGACGTAACTGCTGCAAGAAATTAGACATACAAGGCGTATCTAATTAGTATCTAATTGGACAATATCTTCATAGGCTTCCTACTTGGAATATACCGACATAACAAAAAATATCCTCAGTAAGGCACGTGTGTGCTTTAGATTTCCACTCTGCCGTCAATTGTGATGTTAGGTTATATTTTCTTGATGTTTTGTAGACATATGAATCTAATGCCGAATCATTATATATTTTCTTATAAATGATGTTGATCAGTCAATAATAATTCCCTACATTGAACAAATTCCACAAGCAGTGGTATCTTCAAATTTTATATCTCGTATTAATTATCTGGAATGAACAATTTAATGCAAATGAATGTGTATTTATATATAAAACCCCAACAGCTTACAACCAAGCTGTTTACTTAACTTAACTTACTTTTGTAATTTTTAATCATTGCATATTCATATTTAACAGGTGGGCTGAAAAGTTCGTAGACTGGCATAGAAAAAAATTTTTTTTGATAGAATCTGATTTTATTATTCAATATAGTTCCCTTCGAGGGCGATACGATTATAGCGGCCATACAATCTTTCGATGCCATTTTTATAATACGATTTGTCTTTAGCCTCAAAATAGGCTTCAGTTGCGGCGATTACCTCTTCATCGGCGCGAAATTTCTGTCCACCGAGCATCCTCTTGAGGTCCGAGAACAGAAAAAAGTCGCTGGGGGCCAGATCTGGAGAGTACGGTGGCTGCGGAAGCAATTCGAAGCTCAATTCATTTTGCCATCGATTTCATTGATTTGTGACACGGTGCATTGTATTGATGAAACAGCACTTTCTTTTTCTTCAAGTGAGGCCGCTTTTCTGCGATTTCGTCTTTTAAACGCTCCAATAACGCTACGTAATAGTCGCTGTTTATGGTTTTTCCTTTATGAGATAATCAACGAATATTATACCATGAGTATCCCAGAATACTGATGCCATAACCTTGCCAGCCGACTTTTGCGTCTTTCCACGCTTTGGAGTCGGTTCATCACGTGCAGTCCACTCGGCTGACTGTCGATTGGACTCCGGTGTGAAATGATGGAGCTATGTTTCATCCATCGTCACACATCGACGCAAAAATTCGGATTTATTGCGATTAAGCAGCTCCAAACACTGCTTAGAATCACCCATTCGTGGTTTTTTTTGGTCGATTGTGAGCTCGCGCGGCACCCAGTGTGAACACGATATGATCAACACGTTCCTTTGATATCTTTAGGGTCTCAGCTATCTCAATCAACTTCACTTTACGGTTATCAAAAATTATTTTGTGGACTTTTTTGATGTTTTCGTCTGTAACAGCCTCTTTGGGGCGTCCACTGCGTGTATCGTCCTCGGTTAAATTTAGCGAACCACTTCTCTACGGTAGATTTTCATGGTGCAAAGTCCGAATAATGTTTATCAAGCCAAGGCTTGGTTTCAACAGTATTTTTTTTATAATACCTTGTTGAGCTTCTTTCTTAAATAACTTATATGGTTGTCCCACCTAAGGTAACTATCTAATTCAAGACCAAGAAATCTAGTATTGTCAGACACTGTTACTGTTGTACCATTAAGACAAATTGAATTTTCAAAATTTGCTCTACAGTGATCAGTTCGAAAAAACATAGCACTAGTTTTAGTTTGATTAAGAATTAGCCTATTGTTAAAAAACCAGGTTTGTATATTGTCCATATTATATCCCCCCTCATCACATGCATTCTCAGGATCTGTAGCAGTTGTGAGCAAATTTGTGTCATCTGTATACTTTGTGATTTTGCATACATCAGGTTTGATACAGGTGTCGATGTCATTTAAAAATATTACAAACAATGTGGAACCTAATATACTGAACTGAGGCACCCCTGTTTTAACATTAAACTCATTCGAAATAGCTGTTCCATTATGTCCCAACAGTTTTACTTTTTGCTTACGATTGCTGTGGTATGATTCTAGAAAGTGCTGGTCCTCTAATTCCATATCTTTCTAATTTTTGCATTAATATATTGTGATCTAGGCAGTCATATGCTTTGGTAAGGTCAAGAAAGATACCCTGTACACTCTTATTGTTGTCCAAGTCTTCTATAATATTCTGAATGAACTTATAAGCAGGTGAAAGAGTTGATTTTCTTTTAATACAACCATGTTGAGATTTCTTTATCAGGTCATTTAGTGTTAAAAAAATCAATATTCTGTTATTCATTACCATCTCAAATATTTTTGGAAAAACTGATAAGCTAACTATCAAAAGATGACAAATCGCCTTTATTCTTGTAAACTGGAATGACAAGTGCTGTTTTTAACTGATCAGGATAAACACCACATTTTAGTGAATTATTGATAATAAATACCAATGGATCTACAATGTAATCAATGCAATTTTTTATGATTGTACTGGATATTACATATTCACCACTACTATTTTTATTTTTTAAACTTTCGACAATTTCAAATAATTCAACCTTGGTTACAGGCCTGACACACATTGAAAATAGAATTCGTTTAATTGTGCATTCATAAACATGATTGTTGTTGCGAGTTAAGTTCTCAATTGATTCCACCAAGAATTTGTTGAATTTATCTGCTGTGAGATCCAAATCAAGCTCTGATTCTATCTGTTGCTTAAAATTGCCTGACCAAGTTAATTCATTTACTATCTGCCATACTGTTTTGCACTTATTATCAGACATTAGTATTTTGTTTTTGTACTCTCTTTTTTTGCAGTTTGTCAGTTTCATGTTGCATTCTTTTCTTTTCAACTTATACCGTTCTTTATAGGTAGAATCTACCAAGCTAACTGTATGTAAAATATCTAATTCTTTCTTACACTGTGTTACTTCTACATCATTATCATGCTTTTTACCCTTCTTGTTAGTGTTCCTTACTCTTCTTATCGGAAAATTCTGATCGAATATTGAGAGAAATATAGAGCTAAAGTTTTCCCATTGAGCATTCACCTGATTATAGTTCTTATTATATACTTCAGACCATTGACTATCCCCTAAATCATTCAAAAAGTTTTGTTGATTATTGACATTGAACATTCTTTTATAAGTGAAAACATTTCTTTGCTCACTTGCAGCTTCTATAATTAACTTTTGTGCAGTATGGTCAGATATTTGTGTATGCAAAACCTCTGCTCTTGAATTTTTGGAGTTTGTTAGAATATTATCTATAGTAGAGCTGGAATTAGAAGTAACTAGTAAGAAGCAATTGTGTGATGAAAATTGTAATAGTTAATTAAAGAGCACAGCTTAATTTTATTGGTACAAATCTTAGTGAAATCAATATTAAAATCTCCTGCTATAACCAAAGTAACCCCTATTTTATTATATAATAATAATAATAATAATGACTTTATTCAAGAGATGATCATAGTATGGCGAAGTTTAGCCATGGCTTCTCTACCACTTAACCATACTACAACCAGACATTACAAAACATTAGCATAACAACATGAATCAGTAGCTGTAAGGAATGCATTAAAAGGGTAAATATATAATATGAACATATACAAAGAAAAGAAACAAAAAAAAAGAACAAGATATCGTTCAGCAAAATGAATTTATCACTCAATGTGCTGAGTCCAGAAAGTGCAACTTGACTGTCTTCTTGAAGCGCTGCAAACTTAAGCTCTTAGAGATAGCTGGCAAAGAATTGTATACCTTGACCGCATTATAAGTAAAGGACCTTTCAAAGACCGACGTACGATGTATAGGAATGGAAAGTAGATCATTGTGCCGCAGATTTAGAGTAATTTGGTTACCACGAGGAATCAACTTACAGAGCAAATAGACGGGTTTACCAGTTTTAAAAATTCTATACACCAATGAAGCCATAGAGTAGTTGTATAAGCCGTCAACTCTGAGCCACTGTAACTCCTTGATTTTTGAGGAAACGCTACTGTACTTCCTAAGCCCAAATATGAATCTGCAACAGTTGTTCTGAAGCTTCTGCAATTTTGACTTGCAAGCTGAGTCTAGGCATGGGTAAATGAGGACTAGAGAGTAAGCTAAAATTGATAATATGAGGCTTTCACACAACTTTTTACGGCACTTAAAGTTTAGAATATGGCGACTAGAATATAAAAGCTTCATCTTCATATAACTCGTCTTCATAATATTATTCACATGTAAGTTAAATCGAAGATTTGAATCAAATATAACACCTAGATTCTTAGCATTATCACAAAATGGAATATCTATGTCGTTGATAAACAAAGAGACTCGATTTGTGATGTTGTAATTTGAATGTCTAGGACAGTATGGTATCGCGGTGCATTTTGATGGATTGATGCGGAGACAGTGTCTATTGCAATACGTTAATATGTTATCAAGATCTAGGTTAATTTTATAGGATGCTTCATGTAAGTTGGATTCATTGAAACGAAATGTTAGCTGTGTATCGTCAGCATACATTTGAATGCAACAATGTTCTACACACTCATGCAGATCGAATGTGTATACTAGGAATAAAAGAGGTCCCAGTACTGAACCCTGTGGAACTCCTGATGACAGATACTGTGCATCAGAAGTTCCTCTAGATGTTTTCACTCTTTGGGTGCGATCAGTTAGGTAAGATCTGAAGAAATTCAAAGGAACTTCCGACATGCCATAATACTTTAGCTTACTCAAAAGAATCTCATGATTGACCGTATCGAAAGCCTTGGAAAAATCAAGCATGACCAACAGCGTGCCGGATTTGTTGTCAAGGTTGGAAAGTATCTCATCTGCAAGATGTAGTAGTGCAGTAGTCGTACTGTGACCTTCACGAAAACCAGATTGGTGTACTGGAAAGAAATTATTATTAGCAAAATACTCAACAAGCTGCTCGTATACTATCTTCTCCAAGACTTTCGACAAGAAACATAAACCACTTATAGGTCTAAGATCGGCATGTTCAGACGGATTCTTACTTTTGGCTAGAGGTGTGACTATTGCCTCCTTCCAGTTGGATGGGAAAACGCCCCTCTCTAAGCAAATATTAATAATATGCGTGATGTGATCAAGTATTTCAGGCAGGCATAAGCCTAGCATAGTTAGAGTGATGCCGTCACAACCCGCTGCTTCAGACTTGATAGACAAGACTGCATTCATAACTTCACGAGGGGTTACCAGACGAAAGTGAAATGGTGACACGTCGGGATCGAAGCGTCTGTTGCTGTAGCTGTTGACAGTGGATTGTACTACTTTGAGGTTTTGATCGGCAGGTATAAAAGTACTTAAAAAGTATTCGTTAACTTCACGGGGATCTAGCAGATTAAACGGTTGACAGACATTCATAGATCTAAGTGTTTTCCATGCTGATCGTGTACTAATATCACCATATCTAGAAAGGTAGGCCCTCTTCTCCCTACGAAAGGAAGCAAGTGCGTAATTCCGCATATCTTTGTACGTAAACCAGTTCACATCAGATGGGTCATGACGAAAATTCAAGAGAGCTTGGTCGCGTTCCTTAAAGATGCATCTCAGGTTCGATGTTATCCATGGAGCAGCCGCTCTTGTTACACGAGCAGTTCGTAATGGCGCGTGCATATCATATATTTGTATTATGCAACTAGATAGACAGCTTACTTTGTCATCAACATCCATAAAGTAAAAGATACGATCAAGTCCAGCATGAAGTAAGTCGCCCTTGAAATTAATAACATCAATATTTTTTATATCTCTAAAAGTTACTAACTTGGGTTCAAATTTAGGAAGCTTCAGAGCAACAGCACAGAAAACTAGCTTGTGGTCGGACACAAGATCAGCATTAAGAACTCCTGATTTTACAACACTGTTTGAATTGCTAGAAAAAATGGGGTCTATTAGAGTTGAGCTGTACTGAGTTACACGAGTCGGTTCATTTATTAATTGATCAAAATTGAAGCTGTCGAAGCAGTTGCTCAAAGGATTGTCATGATTCAAAAGGTCAACATTTATGTCACCAAGAATTATTATATTATCAAATTGAGGTACGAAGAAAGAAAGCATATCATCAATGGTATCAATGCTATCTGTAATTGAAGTATGAGGAGGGCGATACACGACGACAATAAGTAGGGTAGAGTTGCCCATGCTGAGTTTGCAGCATAGCAATTCTAAGGAAGAGTCACCTACAAAATCAAGAGTATCAATAACGGTAATGTTGAAATTATTTCTTATATAGAAGCCAACCCCTCCACCCCTACCCAAACGATCTCTACGGAAAAGCTGGTAGCCTTCTATAGATACAGCTTGACTAGAAATGTTTTCATTAAGCCACGTTTCGGTAATGCATATAATATCGAATTTGTTTTGAACCAATCCACAAAAACAGTCGAAAGCAGGAGTCAAGGACCGCACATTGAGATGACAAATATTTAAAACTTTGTTATTAAGCCTAGCCATAGTCAATTCTAGATTTTAATTCAGCATATTTCTTTAAAAAACATGGACATTGTCTGTCTGATGCAGCATGATCGACTGAATATGGCTTAAAATCTCTAGAATGACTTTTCATATAATTATTATATACACAGCAATTCACACATTTCTTACTAACAGAGTTACAATCTTTCTCATCATGGTCATTAGAACATAGCGAGCACACAGACTTATTTTTGCAATCTTTTTTCACATGACCGAATCGAGAGCAGCTAAAGCACCTAATTACTGGAATATGGTCACGGACAAAACACTTTTTCCAAGAGGTATACAAAAAGCCACGAGTAATTATGGTTTTCCTCACATCAGGATCAACCTCTACTATATAACTCAACGAATATTTTAACTTTAGAACAGATATTACCTTTATATCACAATCAGCCAAGTAATCATTATTTTGGACTATTGATTCGAGGAAAGTGCTTCTATCATCTAGTGATTTATCAACATCAGTAATCAAGAGACGGGGTTTGAAGGGTTTGGGAGCTGTTACTTTATACTTACTGTTAAACTTATTCTGAACTACACCCTTAAGTTTTTCTAAAGATTCTTCGTTAGAGCAACTAATCAACATTCCATTTTTTATAAGCTTAACACCATTTTTGCTTGGATATTTTACTCAGAAATTCACTGGTGGTGCTATTAAAAGAACATCACACTGCACACGGCAATCAAATCGAATTTAAGAGTACATACCACAAATCGCATAGACTAGGTGCTCTACAAAATTCAAGAAAATACTCGCACTTTTTCCACTTAAACAATGCGTTTATCAGTAGCTGAGAAGTAAACAGTAATATCACCCTCAGTGGCGTAACACATTCCCTCTATATATATATGCTTAACAAATTATCTAAAACATTTAGGAATATATTCATGTCTCCATCAGGAGGTCTATAAATCACCATCGATACATATTTTTTGCCGCTAAATTGTAATTCACAGGCTGCACACTCTATATGCCTTGCAATACTATAATTTTCTGCTTCTATGCTTTCCTTACAGACAATCTAATCTTTCACATACACTGCACAACCACCATGCCTATTTTCTTCTATGCAGACACTTGCAATTAGACGAAAATTTTCAATACCATATGCAACCAATTGATCCCTCGACTTCCAATGTTCGGTAATGCATAGCACCGAAACCTTCTCCTGTTCCACAAGCACTTCATTCAACTCTTGAACCGAATTTCCTATAGGCTGCACATTTTGATGAAAATACAGATGGAGCTTCGTTTGACAAGGGGTTTCAACGGAGAAATTCTGTGTACTCAGAAATCCTCTTGAAACTGACTATTCATGCCAGTTACAGCGTGTATACGTGGGTTGTTTTTTTCAAAAACCACCCCATTGGGTCAGAAATTATCCGTGTATACAGCTCCTGAAGGCTTGGATCAACTCACACAAGAAAACAGTTGTCGTCTTTGGCTTTGTAAAATGTTTCAACCTTTTTTATGGACACAAGATCAGTTGAAACATCCGCTTTCTTACAGATCCACTTCTGTATTGTTTCTCCTTGTACATTGTCATTAAATTTTTTTGAGAATACCCATATCTTGCTTTTTTTCTGTTTAGCACTACCCATAAATGAGCATTCTTCATTGGGTTGTACCTCTGCTGTCTCCACATGATCTCTTCGTTTATTTCTTCTTCTCCTAACCTCAACAAAAGCACCACGTTCAACTACTGATGTCTGTTGATTAGGAGACACTGGATGCAATTTTGTTATACTGTTATAGGTTGGAATTTTATTTCCACCAGAACATTCTGCCAAACCCATACTAGTATCCATGTAAATGATGTCATTCATTATATCTGTTTGATTTCGAACCAATTTTTATAAATTACTTGAGGGTGTTTGGAGGTACACTTACCCTAACAAAAGTTGTATTTTGTTTTGTTAGTAGGGTTGGAGATTTATGATGGAAATGACTTGAAGTAGTCTTTCTATTTGATTCGATCTCAATTTTATGCTTTTCCTGAGAACATTTTTTCATCTGCAATAGTATATCACCAATATCTTTCTTCAAGGATTGTTGAATAAAATTTGTCCTGTCCTCCACAAATTTTTGAGTTTCCTCATATTTTTTCTCCAGAAAATGTTGAAATCTTTCAATTGTCTCCAACATCATGTTCTCATTTTTTTGGAGGTTATTTATTTCTTGTTCAAGCTTGTTTGTTACATTAACTTCGGGTGTCCTTTTTGAAGTGCTACTATCCTGACCCCAGAATATCATTTTTCTTTGAGATAATTCAATAACCTTTAAAAAAGCTAAGAAAAGCTCTTACATAAGATAATATTGCAGGCATCACAGCGTATCGGCTTTTTAGCAAATTAAAATTCACAACATTATCATGAAATTAACATGTAAGACTCATTTGATTTGTATTTGAACTGCTGTGTATAAATTTTGGATTCAAGTTGCTATCAATAATGTAGATTTCAACTACTGAGTAACCTGCAAAAATACATCAGTGGCACCATCAATAATAAGAAGATCGATGCAGTGAGCCTCATAGAACAATATGTTGTATTTATCAAATGTGTTGCACCATATATTAATGTTGTAGCATGTGGTACATGAAAAAAAGTGAGGAAACTTGAATACACTTGTTTTTCGAATTAGTTTGTTAATTGACTTGGAATCTCAACCTAAAAGGGAAAATCTATTAAAACACTGTGGCATAGGAATGGGAAAGGAATATCAAAAACTGAATAGGTTTGATATCAAAAGCAGAGTGCTAGTTATGATAGACAGTAAAATCATATGAAATCTTTTGCTCAAAAGTCTGCATTTATCTCTTGCAGTATTAGTAGCTGCAATTCAGTGTGTTTCCTAATTGAATGTTCGTATCTAAGGGGGTGGTTTTGGGTTCATTTTAAGATGAAAATTTCATATAATCGTATGTAGTAAATGTTTTAACTGTTGGGGCAGGGAGCTAACACAAATAAATCGTTGATTATGAATATCTGTGATACCACTTAATGATATCTGGCATACATGTACACGTGTCAAGAGGCATTTTTTTAATTTCATCTGCCAATTTTGATAGACATTGATTTCTCTCATCACTTCTAAGCAAAAATCACTTGAATTTTTTCAATCTGATGCACGGTTTTCATACAAATAAAAACTTTCTCTCTTCGACCATAACAATATTGTTAAAATGACAATATTATCATGCAGAGAAATTTTTGAGTGGAATCGTGGGTCGGACATAAAAAAATTGAATTCTTGAATTCTGTTAGTCTGACGCACGGTTTCCACCTGAAAAAGACAATCTATTTCTCGATATAGTGACATTGCATACTAACGATATTAGGATCACGCAAAGAAACGTTATTTTATTTTTTAAGCGCATACCGTGCATCGGAGTGAAAAAAATTAAGCAATCAAATTTGCTCACAGATGATTGAGGATTTCAAGAGTAGTTTTTATTTTAAAAGAAATCAGTTGCATACTATCATTGTCTGCTAAAAAAGGCAAGTGAAATCGGTACCAACGTCGCTGGTGTAAATTAAAAGAAAATTCGTACATTGAAAATTGATAGTACATATATGCCGAATTTAAAAATGTATTACAAATCTTAACAAAAATTATTGATTTTTGAAAAGTTTACCACCCTGTTTCTCAAAAGTCAAGACGTTTAGGACATACGATTATATGAAGTTTTCTTCTTAAAAGTCCCCTTAAATATTGACGTTCAGTTTGAAAACACCATATATATTTTATGTAAGTAAATCTAAAATTATCAAAGATGATTATAATACACTATTGTAGTTTTTCATTTTGGATATGTTTTTTTGCAATATATTTGTTCATATTCCCTGTTATTAGTTGTTATTGTTGTTGGGTACCTTTTAGATATAAAGACTTAATTTGATTACTGATACTTATGTGTTTTGACATACTATCTCTGAATTCCTTAACAATTTCATGTATTATATTTTTTCGTTGGTAAGTATTTGCAGAATATATACAGAAATAAAAGATTACTTGGTAAAATAAATATTTTTATTCTCCAATGTACACCCACAGAAATACAATAGGTTCTTTCAAATATATCTAGAAATATAGATTTCATCAATTTGTAATCGTTCTTTTCTCTTGAAACAAATACTTTTTCTCTAGTATGTATGCTATTTTCAAAATTTTGAACAGGAATAAAAGGATATCTAATTGGAAAAAACCATTAAAGTCATAGATGAGATGGTGTTTCCGAAACCGATTAATTTTAAATAATTTGAAGACAATGTCAATACAACACCATCTACGTAACTCTCAATCTCTAGATCCAAGTTTTACAACAAATATTAACCTAGCTGATGAGGTGAAATACCAAGGATGCACTTGGGACTATTCTCTAAACTGGAACACACAGATCGACAGTGTCTGTAAGAAGTTAAACACCGCCTTTTATGCCCTAAATCAGCTAAAGAACTGCCTTAATAGAGATGGTCTGAAAACTGTATTATGCCCTGGCTTACTCGCATATGTCTCTCAATATTTTGAGCTGGTGCAAAACCAGTGCATGTATCCGCGTGTTAATCTCTCAGAAGCGAATTATCGGACTTTTTTTTAATCTTACCCCTAGAGAGTCTTATAAACCGACATTAATCAGAGAGCCTGTATTGACTCTACCATGTATTTACATATTACACTGTCTTCTGTACGTTAGGTCGCACTTTGAGGAATTTGAGGTCTATACTACGCGCCATAATCTAAACACGAGGCAGCGCAATTTATTACAAATACCAGTGCACAGAACAGCCAAATTCGAAAAATCACCCATCTTCAACTGTATTTCATTTTACAACATATTGCCTATTAGAATAAAATCAGTCCCTGTGAATTGTTTATACAAGAGAAAAGTTACTGAACTGCTTCTGACTAAAGCATATTCTAACTGTAGAGAGTTTTTGAATGACTTTTTAACCTTAACTAATCTTCTCTAATTGTGTTTGTAGCTTTTTTCGCTGTGTATTATCTGTGATAATATTGTGGGAAGTTTAACATATCTCTTGAAATTTATACTTATGTACTATTTATTGTTATTTATATTTTACACTCTATTCATCATTTGTAATTATTTTACTTTTGACGTGCCAATGTACATATTTGTATCTAACTGGTTAAAATAAACAAACAAATAATCAAGTACAAACAAAAATTTCTAGTTTTGATGTACATTAGATCATCTTTAGAAATTTTTTGTAAATTAACTGTAGGTACCAAACTTTTTGAAATATCCTATTTAAATATGCTGACTCTTTTTTTTCCTCTAATAACGTTCCTCACACTGGAATTATTCTGTCCTGGAACAATATCTTCTACACTGAGCTTGTCAGGATCGGATGAAAAAAGTACCATTAAAGGTAATGGTGATTTATTACGTTTTAGTCCTAAGTACTGATATAATCATAAGTGTTGAAATATGTATTTCATATAGCCTTTTTGCTACATCACTGGAATTTTATTTTTGTGATTGTCATCATTTGCCACTGTGCCACTTTATCGAGTTTCGTATTTTAGCTCAGCGGTGGCGTAGTGCTAGACGCTACGGTCTCCTAATCAGTCGCCGAGCTCAGCACGGGTTCGAATCCCGTCCCAAGAGAATTTTTGTCTAGGCTAACTATGTATGTTGTGATCGTCTGTAGGTGGTAGACGGTCTCTGACTGTCGAACGTGTGGGTACCACTCGGTGGATCTCGTAGGCGGGGCCAGAATGCTGCATGTATACGTGTTCCCTTGCTAGAGTACGTGGGGCGTCCCCTCATTTCTCCTGTATGCCTCTGGGTGATTAGGCGCTAGGCCTTCGTGGTAGTTGGAGTATAAAACAAATCTCACATGAAACATTAACCATTCGACATTCAAGAACCCCTGCCCAGGCCTAACAAAGCTCCTCTTGAGATAGATAGCGTTTAACTTTTATGATTATACAGTCTTATGCCTTCCTTTAATTTACAATTTGCAGTGTAACACATATTAGTCACAAAAAGTGTCTGGATCCATAAATCCCTTCTTAGGAAGATTATACACCTTTTTAACCTTCGAAAATAGAAGTGTAACATCAGGATGGTTTATCTGCAAAAAGATGTTACACCTTGGTGTGGGCTGTAACCTTATAATAATAATTTTTAGAGTTATAGTCTCAAATTTTTGGGTTAAGATTCCCACTAATATAAAAAATATCAGGTAGGCAGGAGATCACGTTTAAACTCAATTTCAGAGCATTTGCACATTACACATACTTGTAGCCTTACACTCTACATAATAAATATGCTATAAATATATAAATATGAATATGCAATGATTAATTCTGTAACTTACCTACCACCATCAAGGGAACCGCTTGGTTGTAAGCTTTTGTATATAAATACACATCCGTTTGCATTAAATTATTCATTTTCAGATCATTAATACCAGATATGGATTCTAAAGATACCACAGCTTGACGAATTTGTTCAATGTAGGGAATTATTATTGATTGATCAACATTATTTGCAAGAAAATATGCTTCTGTATTTGATTCATCTGTCTAAAATTTCTTAAACGCCAAAATAAAAACAACCTCGCATCAAAATTGTCGGCTCGTTAGAAATCTAAAGCAGCCACACAAGTACCGTACTGAAGGAGACAAGATAATATGGAAATCAAGAAGGCCTTCAAGACGTCCTACAATTGTAGGAACGACTGACGATACGGCACTTAATATATTCTAATATGCCACTTCAAAGGGAGAAGTTTTAATATAGCCGGGCATATTATACGAATTCCAGAAATAAATTCTCTTTGTCGATATTTATTCGTTGTTTTTCTACAATCACTTGAACTTTCGGCATATAGCCAAAAATAGTTTTATAGAATATGTAAAAGGAAATATACCTAGTTTATTCAAGAATGATTTGAAAAATAAATTTGTTATATTTTCACCATTGTGGTCTCCGAAACAGTAAGAGATACGGGTCGGTTGAATGGTGGCAATGTTGCGTATTTTGTATATGTTAGAAAATGCATTTGAAAAGTTTTGATTCTTCCAGTATCTCCAGAGATACATGGAAAAGAAAACACATTTTCTCAAAATCGTTTCTAATTCTTTCTGAATTTATTTGAGATATGATTTCAAAATAAACTGAACATTGACATTGCCACTTTTGATCTCTGCAAGGTGGCAACAATATAACAATATGATTTGATTCGTCTCTTATTCCCCGTCTCAACAATTTCAGAATACATCTTGATTTGAAAATTTAATCCCTTCAAAAAATGTTACTGTACCTAAAAATCATCAGAAAGCGGGGAAATTGACAAAAATAACGTTTGAGAACAATCTCAATAACTCTGTTTTTGTTCATAAGTCCACCGCCATTGCATCGATTCACAAAAAAATAGTATTAACTGCTGTAACCCCAAAGCATAGACGCTCTGAGAATTTCACCAAAATCAATGCAGCTGTTTCCGATATTATGCAGTTACAAAAATCCCAACAGATTGCTAGATAAAACGTAGTATGCTTGTCCTACTAGAAATATTCAGTCTGAATGTGCGAATTACTGAGTCACTTTACTTGGTCCCATTGTTCAGTTACAGAATAGCTTCGATTTTCACTTAGGATTGCAGAAATACGACTTTTCTCTAGTTCAATTTTGTAATTTTAATGAATGATAATATTGGCCTGGTTCAATTTTTTTCAGCATGCAGCAGAGATAGAGAAAAAGCAAAATGAAACAGAGAATAAAAAATTGCTGGGCTCCAACGTCCAGTATGGAAATGTTGTGCAGGTTTGTATTTGAAAATTTTAATGTTAATTAGTTATTTAGCGCTTTTCAAAAAGGTCCCCGCCTCACTCATTCTTGATTGATGCATAGAAGTGATATCTGAAAACTTTAAGATGACAGTTGGGCGCCATCTTGGAACATCTTTTTAATTAGAATGATAATCGCGGTGCCCTGGTATTTAGACTTCTGCTTACGCGGCTGTTTCGGTATAAAAAAACTCCATTTCATTTAAAAAATGATCTTAGGTTGCACCCAGCTGACATCTTGGAATTTTCAACAGTCATTTCTATGTTAAAATGCGGTATTCATGTACAAATTTTTTTTGAATAGCATTGCATATCTTCAATGAAACATAGAGGTTCCGAATATAGTGTTCTACTCTTTTATTTCAGTTACTCCATTTGAAATCAAACAAGTACTTAACAGTTAACAAGCGTTTGCCAGCGTTACTGGAAAAAAACGCAATGCGAGTGTACTTAGATAGCAACGGGAACGAGGGCTCTTGGTTTTACATCCTGCCATTTTACAAACTAAGGGCTCATGGGGACAATATTGTGCTGGGGGATAAGGTCATCTTGAACCCCGTGAGTCCAGGTCAGCAAGTCCTACATGTATCAAATCACAAGTTACCTGATAATCCTAGTTGTAAAGAAATTAATATCGTGAATGGCAACACCTCCTGGAAGGTCACGTTGTTTTTGGAGCACCGAGAAAATTTAGAGGAGATTTTGAAAGGCGGTGATGTGGTTAGATTATTTCACGCTGAACAAGAAAAATTCCTTACAATGGACGAGTATAGGAAAACGCAACACGTATTTTTGAGAACTACTGGGAGGACTAGTGCCACAGCAGCTACAAGCAGTAAAGGTAGGTTAATTAAAAAAAAAGGTCAAGTAGGTTGACTCTGTACTTTCCGTGCAACGCTAGCCTTGGTTTATAAAGGATTGTGTTCAGTATAAGTTAGCCCTTCTGAGAAAAAACTTAGCTACGAACATGTATAGCAAAGAATTAAACGGATCAAGTTAGTCGAACAGACTCGTACATTTAAAATTTACCTTGCTTTTTTATACCGGCTATATCTCAGCAATGGTTCAACCTAGAACCATCCGTTAAACAGTTTCACAAAAAGTGGCCAAGGGAAATTGCTGTAAATTATTTTCAGCTTCCTAAAATGGCTCCTAGGAGGCGCGTTTTAAATGATTGCTTAATTTTGTAACTTTTTTCTTAATGTAATTTTTTCATACTTTGTTTCATTTAGAGTGGGGAAGAGTTGAATGTCATTTCATAAAAAAGTAATATCTCAGTTTCATTCGAAAGAAAGTTAGTTCACTTTGTGCCCACTAGATAGCGTTTTATGGATGTGTCACTGGTTTTTTAATCGTTTCGGAAATTCCAGATGCAACGGTATGCTTTTTTAATATTGCTTGGAAAGACCATAAAAAAACTTACAAAATAGGTCTGTATCTGTATCCGTTATGCAAATTTGAAAAATATGCTTCAATTACAATTTTCAAGTACTACTGTATGAAAAAACATGCTTTGAATAATTATGTAAAATATATCATTATCTTGACGATTTCAAGAGATTTTACTTGAAAATTTATTCTTATTTATAACCGGTAGTGGCCGTCAGTGTCGCCTGATATATGAAAAAAGACATATTTCAATTATACCTCATATTTTATCTCAGTTGGCTTTGAAATACGAATAAGTCAGGAAATACGGAGTTTTTACCGGTTGTGGTAGTTATATCTTGTAAGAGTGCAAATTATGAATTGTTTTATATCCATTGTAATATTTTTATACCGGGTGTCAACGAAATCGTTTTACACAGCACTATTCAATTGCTGTTTAAAGAAGAACCCTTGAAACTTTGTGGGAAGATATGACTTATAAAAACTCAGATTATCCAGTAAAAAACAACTGAATATCGGTGCCGGTTTGACCGGACCAAAATGGCGGCATAAATGGCATTTATGCCAAATTCAATATGGCGGCGTTTTGACAGTATCTATGGATTTTTTGCCAAACTACCCGCTAATTTAAGAGGAAAAATGAATTCTCTTGCCGCTTCTACAATGAGTTGGCAAAAAAAATTGTCATAAATTTGGGACCATTTTTGTTTTTGACTTAAAATGTCAAAATGTATTGAAATTTTTTTCAGAATTTTGAATAGGAAACGGAGCTTTCTAAATGCTAACAATAAAGACCGCCCTTATTTCTGAAAGATGCCCAACCGTACGTTCCCTTTGTATTTTTCTATTTCTAACGATAACAAGAACAATAACGGAAATTAGCATAGTAAAAACTAAGTATCAAAAGCAACTAAATAACAAATAGCTTAGCAGATAAATTATTAATTAAAACATAGGAAAAATCATTCATTTAAGTGTTCTATGCGTTGGCCGCCGAGCTGTTTTTATTTTATTTTATTTTTTATTTTATTTTATTCATTACAACACCCTACAGTAAATACCAATTACAGGGTGAGGAAACACAGAACATAACACAGATATAAAAGACAATAATAAGTAATAAGTAATAGACTACAAAGTGTAAAAGATACATGCTGGTTACTTAATAGTATTTTTTATGTCTGCAATTCTGCAGTTAAATATATCAATCCTGTTACTTGCAGAATTGTAATTCCTACACATCACATGTAAAGGGGAATAGTGTAAATAATTTGTCCGTGCCGCAGGTAGATAAAACGTAACGTTTTGTCGGGATGTCAGCCTAGGTACGTTAAATGATAACTGACCCAAAAAAGCTAAATCATCACTAGCATTATTGATCAACTTAAATAGAAAAATCACTGACTGGCAAGTGCGCCTTGCTTCAAGACTGCTGATTAGATGTTTTTCAAGGAATCATGAGGTATACCTATGGGCGGGTAAACGCCATCTACTTTCAGTGACAAATATATTAAGAAACGTCTTTGAACACATTCAAGCCTACTTATATGAATAATATGATGCGGATTCCAAATTAGCAATGCATACTCAAGCTTCGACCTAACATATGCATAATACAGCAACTTCAAGGTGGTACTCTGAGTGAAGTCACGGCAGTTTCTTACAATAAAGCCGTACATGCGGTTTGCCTCGGAAATTTTGCTGTCAATGTGTTTAACGAATGTTAGTTGGGAGTCAAATGTCACGCCTAAGTCACATAAAGTTGAAGTCCTCTGAATAGAGCTACCTGACAGGGTATAGTCAAATAACAGAGGATTTTTCTTCAAAGTGTAAGACATTATGTAACATTTATTGATGTTTAATGACAGATTGTTTTGTGAGCACCAAGCATCCAACCTGACCAGATTTTCTAAAAGTTGATCACAGTCTGATTCATCAACTACACGACAAAACATCTTCAGATCATCAGCGTAAAGTAAACAATTCTCGCCAACAGCATTGACTATGTCATTCAAAATATGACGAACAATAAAGGCCCTAGGTTACTGCCTTGTGGCACTCCGGAATTGGCTACATACTTCGACGATCTGATGCCATTAAACATCACAAATTGATTTCTTCCAGTGAGGTAGGACTTAAATAGTTGTATTAAAGGATCAGATAATCCATGAGATTTCAGCTTATGCAATAGCATCCTGTGATCAACTCTGTCGAAAGCCTTGGAGAAGTCTGTGTAGACCACATCTGTTTGTAATCCTCTGTCAATGTTTTCTGCTATGGTCTGTGTGAAGTTCATCAGATTTGATACTGTTGAGCGCCCTTTCATGAAACCATGTTGTTGAACACATATTTTTCTGCTGACATGATGATATAGTCTGTTATATATTAATATCTCTAGAGCTTTTGAAAAATTGCACAATATTGATATAGGTCTAAAATTTGATACATCATTCCTACTGCCGTTTTTGTGTATTGGACATACTTTAGACAACTTCCATACTTCTGGAATTGTGCAGGTGGTAAGGCACAAGTTGAATAAAACGGTCAAAGGACACGCCAACACAGAGGCACAGTCACGCAAAATAAAAGCTGGTACATTATCCGGTCCGGTAGTCATCTTAGGTTTTATTTGCTTCAAGGCTAAGACAACTTCATCCTCCTCAAATCTAGTAATATTGAGTGGTTGTTCATTGCTCATTAAAAAGTCATCAGTTTCTTCGGTGGCTGACGAAGACGAGTAGTATTTGGAGAAGTTATCCGCAAAAGCATTTAAAATGTCGTTCGGTTCCAAAAGTTCATTACCATTGTAAATCATCCTACTTGATAAGTTTGTTGATTTTCGCTTAGAATTTAAGAAGCCCCAAAATTTATTCGAATCTCTTTGTATTTCGTTCTCAGCTTGTCTGACATATATTTTGTATGCTTCATCTGACTCTATCCTAATTTTTGATCTAAGTTCCCTGAATGTCTGATACGTTTTAGGATCATTGTTGCGTCTATAAGATCGGTGAATCTTCTCCTTGCGTTTGATAAGCTTAATTATTGCTGAATTGAACCAGGGTGGGTATTTACGTTTCGTTGCTCGGACATATTTTGGAACACAGGTATCAAAAGCATTGTACAGTTTATTATAAAAGAACTCACACGCTTCATTCGCGTCATGAAAGCCATCTAAAGCAGCCCAATCCATGTCTGAAATTAAATTATATAATTGGGGGAAGTTGGCTTTGCGAAAATTATAAGAATTTATAAATGAAACAGGAAAGTTATGCTTAGTATTGAGACTGCTGTTGACATTACAACAAATATTCAGGGCAGGGTGATATGGGTCTTCATCTAGCAGCGGATCCCACGAATGTTCAACCTCACACAGACCACTACAGAAAACTAAATCAAGGGTATTGTCCATAGAATTTGAAATATTGTTAAACTGATTAATAGCAAGACCCTCAGCAAAGTTGTTCAACGATACCAATTTTGCGTTGCGTCCATGACTATTAGCATAAGAAGTGTAGTTAGCTATGTTGAAATCCCCTATTATAACTAAATTCCTATCAAATAGGACGTGCGATGACAAGATAGCATCATAAAATTGCTCATATTTAGCATTGGGCTTATCAGGTGGTATGTAGACATTGCAAATGTAAACTGAAAAAGAGTTGGTACAAACCTTGACTGCTACTACATCAATCTTTAGGGCAGAAAGTACTGCCAACTCAGGTATCTCTATCAAAGATGCTGTAAAACGCTCATCAATCGCAATCAACACACCACCACCTCTTGAGCAACCAGTGGTCACATAATCTCGATCTGTCCGGAACACATTATATGTAGTTGGAATAAATTCACTACTCATACATGAGAAATCTAACCAGGTTTCAGTTATTGCAATGATAGGATATTCACACCTACAAATAGCATTATAAAAAACAGCAGCTTTCGTTCGGAGTCCACGAACATTTTGGTAGTATATTAGAGGTTGCAGCCTATCACTACAATTAGAATCTAGTCCCTTGTGAGTTACGACGAAGGGATGCATTGGTTGCTACTGACTGAGTAGGTCGTGTCTTAATCTATCAAGGGCTTCATTGTATGCCTTGCATTTCTGCTTATCCCAAACAGCATGATCCGTTTGCACACTACCATCTTTCTGTTTAAGTTTCATACAGTTTGAGCATTTACGAGTCTGTGATTTGCAATGTTTGACCTCATGATTCTCGCTACAGAGTGGGCAAACAACTGCGCTTTTACATTTGCTAGAAGAATGATGGAATTCATTACATTTAAAGCAACGATACACATCAATAGCATCGTAAACAGCGCAATTGTCATACCCCACAAACAAGTAACCAGCTTTAATAATTTTGTCATAACTACTCCTATCCACCTGAACAATAGCTTGATATACAGAAGGGTCTTTGTTAGTAGGAAAGTGCTTAACAATTTTACATTCAAAATCATCTTCGAAGATATCAGTATTTCCTTTTAATAACAAGTGCCGTAATTTATCATCTGAATATTTATCTGACATGCCCACTAGCCGAAACCGCGGGTTAATACCGGTAATTTCACGTATCACATAACTATCTGACAACTTTTCCTGAACAATAGCTTTCAACTTCTGATTTTCTTCCTTTGACTTACAGCCATTAAGAATACCACCATCCCTAACATCCTTCACGTCCGCTAACTGAACTTCCGCAGTACAAGGATTCACATGCTGTATTAGATCAGCTTTGGTTTGCTTGCTTTGATGATTCCCATTTTTTGGCTGAATAATTAATGCTGGCTGGGTCTTATTTCTAACGACCTCGGCATAGGATACTACAGGCTTGTTGACAGAAGGTACTGCATGAGATGATTTCATAGATCTTGATATATCAGCAGATAATTTCGTGACTTGATTCTTGAAAGAAGCCATGGCCTCGTAAATTTTGCCACTCAGTAGATTCTTAACATCATCCTGGTTTATTACAATGCAGTTAGGAATGCAGTTCTTACATCTCCAAAACAACCCAGGAACAGTACTTATGATGCCCAGTATATCTGTGTTTGAGATACACAAAGAATGAAACTGCTTTTTACATGCGTCGCAAGAAATAGGTGGCCTTGACCGAGTTACCAATGTTTGGCAAATTTCACAGTTGACCATGATGCAAATTAATAGAAACTGATAGACTTACATATGCTATCTGGTCACCTCAATCAAATGTTATCTATGAACACCTCTTGCATCACTTACGAAAAAAACTGATAATTAATGTCCAGTATTTATCACACAAACTAAGAAATTCGAGAGATAGTATACAACACCAACCGGCCGAGCTCCAAGTCAGAGGCGGAGTTGACATAACCTGACTCTCTTGATGTTTTCTATAAGCAATTTTCGTAAATTTTCTTGAGATATGTTTTCAATGGCTGTTCTAATTCTATTTTCCAGTACTTCTAGAGACGGTGCAGGAGTGGCATAAACTTTTTCTTTTAAATAGCCCCAAATTGAAAAATCTGGCGACCTTGCAGGCCAACGGATTGGTCCGTTGGTTCCTAGCCAATTTCCACCGAATCGCTCATTTAAGTAATTAGTTACAACCCTAGAGTTGTGGGCAGGGGCGCCATCCTGCTGGTATAATAAATGTTCGTTGTTCTGCAGATTTTCTATAAAATGTTCTATTTGGTTTTGTAAAAATTTCAAGTACATATCACCATTAAACGGTTGATAGAAAAATATAGGACCAATGATATTAAGCCCTGCTACGCCTAACCAAACATTCACTCCAAAACGTTCCTGGAAGGCACCTTCTCTCACTAGCCTTTGTTCCTCCTTAGCCCAATACCAAGTATTGTTTCGATTAAACATCCCTAGATTAGTAAACCTGGATTCATCCGAAAAAGTAATATGGTGATGGAAGACCGCATTTATGTTCAGATTATTCAAAAACCAGTTGCAATAATTAAGTCGTCTTGGAAAATCATTTTTAAAAATATGGCGATGGATTTGGTACTTAAAAGATTTAAAACCATGTTTCTTTCGTGGGAAATTTGGCACTGCTCACCTATTTCGCGAGTAGAAGCAATACGATCATATTCTACGTACGCTAAGACGTTTATTTCGACTTCTTCGCTTACTTTAAAACAATTACCATTAACAGGATCGTCATGTTCAATTCTCAAATATTCTACGAGCCAAGGATAATAGGCGTGTGATGAAGCATGACGATCTGGAACCCGCTCCTGATATAATCTTGCGGCGCGTCTCGAAATTTTTTGGCATTCACCATAAATAAGGAGCATATCGATTTGATGATGTCTTAAATAATTCATTATACTTTGTAGCAGTTAACTACTAAATTGATTTCAAATGAAATAAATAAAATAAAAAATATTACACAATAAACAATGCTGACGCGTGGAAACGAGACTACTAGTTGACAGTAATTTTAAAGGCTTCTTCGTTCATTTGTTTCCAAAGCACCTCCAGATCTCCGTGCAAACCAGTGGAATATTCGTCCCTGTTGATGACTACAATCTTTTTAAAATAAAGAAAAGAAAACAAAATAATTATAATAAAAATGAAAATCATAGATATTTTCTGTCACGTGACTAGGTAAATACCTATTAGCTTTTTCCTCTAAGACAAGTTCCTTATAGTGGTTATTTTTTAGAGATAATTCGACATATCTTATTAATAGTATTCAGAAAACACGGTATCCTATTCAAAATTCTGAGAAAATTTTAAATACATTTTGGCATTTTAAGCAAAAACGAAAATGGTCGCAATTTTTTTTTGTTTTGCCAACTCAATGCACAAGCTGCAAGAGAATCGATTTTGCCTCTTATTTCAGGGGTAGTTTGGCAAAACATCCATAGGTATTGTCTAAACGCCGCCATATTGAATTTGGCGTAAATGCCACATGTTTGAAAACGGAATTTTAAGCTATATGAAAATATGGAAAAATATATACAGGGTCTTATTTAAAATAAATTCTTGTTTCATATTAACTTCCGGTCAAACCGGAAGCGATATTCAGTTGTTCTTAATGAATAACCTGAGTTTTTATAAGGCATATCTTCACACAAAATTTTAAGGTTCTTCTTGAAACAGCAATTGAGTACTGCCTTGTAAAACGATTTCGTTGACACCCGGTATAGCGGCTACTTCCTTCAAAAGACCGTAGC